>WNWK01021153.1:0-34521 GCA_009830355.1 Cherax destructor | reverse complement strand
TGACTGGATCACCAGATGATGGATCATGGATCATGACTGGATCACCAGATGATGGGACCATGGATCATGACTGGATCACCAGATGATGGGATCATGGATCATGACTGGATCACCAGATGATGGGATCATGGATCATGACTGGATCACCAGGTGATGGGACCATGGATCATGACTGGATCACCAGATGATGGATCATGAATCATGACTGCATCACCAGATGATGGGACCATGGATCATGACTGGATCACCAGATGATGGATCATGGATCATGACTGGATCACCAGATGATGGATCATGGATCATGACTGGATTATCAGATAATGGGACCATGGATCATAACTGGATCACCAGGTGATGGGATCATGGATCATGACTGGATTATCAGATGATGGATCATGGATCATGACTGGATCACCAGATGATGGGACCATGGATCATGACTGGATCACCAGATGATGGATCATGGATCATGACTGGATTATCAGATGATGGGACCATGGATCATGACTGGATCACCAGATGATGGGACCATGGATCATGACTGGATAATCAGATGATGGATCATGGATCATGACTGGATCACCAGATGATGGGACCATGGATCATGACTGGATTATCAGATGATGGATCATGGATCATGACTGGATCACCAGATGATGGGACCATGGATCATGACTGGATTATCAGATGATGGATCATGGATCATGACTGGATCACCAGGTGATGTGACCATGGATCATGACTGGATTATCAGATGATGGGACCATGGATCATGACTGGATCACCAGGTGATGGGATCATGGATCATGACTGGATCACCAGATGATGGGATCATGGATCATGGCTGGATCACCAGGTGATGGGACCATGGATCATGACTGGATCACCAGGTGATGGGACCATGGATCATGACTGGATCACCAGATGATGGGACCATGGATCATGACTGGATCACCAGATGATGGGACCATGGATCATGACTGGATCACCAGATGGGACCATGGATCATGACTGGATCACCAGATGGGACAATGGATCATGATTGGATCACCAGATGGGACCATGGATCATGACTGGATCACCAGATGGGACCATGGATCATGACTGGATCACCAGATGGGACCATGGATCATGACTGGATCACCAGATGGGACCATGGATCATGACTGGATCCCCAGATGGGACCATGGATCATGACTGGATCACCAGATGGGACCATGGATCATGACTGGATCACCAGATGGGACCATGGATCATGACTGATCACCAGATGGGACCATGGATCATGACTGGATCACCAGATGGGACCTGGGTGTATATTTGTGTTTTACAATGTCTCTCACTCTGAAGAGTAATTAGAGAGCAGTATTTGTCAGGTGTATTTATGACCGTCACTCTGGGCCGCGCTCCTCCACCACAATTTAATGGACACGTCACTCTGGGCCGCGCTCCTCCACCACAATTTAATGGACACGTCACTCTGGGCCGCGCTCCTCCACCAATTTAAGGGACACGTCACTCTGGGCCGCGCTCCTCCACCACAATTTAATGGACACGTCACTCTGGGCCGCGCTCCTCCACCAATTTAAGGGACACGTCAGTTTCCCTGTCTACAAATGTGTTATTTTTCCACAATAATCTACCTTGTCCATAATTACTATCGTATTTGCTTTGTCTGCTTTCGTAAGGTGAAGTCCAGGATCTTCCCTTAATTCATGGTATAACTTAACAGATCTTTGATGACAATCGTAGTGCAGAGGTGTGAGCAAAGCTGACACCTCTGCACTGCAATTGTCCTCAAAGATTCATCTCTAAAATCTTGCATTTGTGGTCACAGTGGTGGCCCATAATAACCTTCCTATGGTGTATAAATATACCTAGTTGGATGAATCTTATTGTAGCCACCTGGTCCAGTGGTTAACGCACTGGCCTGAAGTTATAAGACTCACTCGCCATGGAATCAAACCCCACCCGTTCCGTGGTTTGCTTACAGTCGCGTTATTACGATTTCGTGAGTCAGTCAACCTCTATTGTAAGTCCTTTTCGATCGGTCAGTAAAAAAATATTTAACTTTGTGTAGTTGCAGCTGCAACAACAGTCAGGTGAGAGGCTGCAACAACAGTCAGGTGAGAGGCTGCAACAACAGTCAGGTAAGAGGCTACAACAACAGTCACGTGAGAGACTGCAACAACAGTCAGGTGAGAGGCTACAACAACAGTCAGGTGAGAGGTTGCAACAACAGTCGGGTGAGAGACTGCAACAACAGTCAGGTGGGAGGCTGCAACAACAGTCAGGTGAGAGGCTGCAACAACAGTCAGGTGAGAGGCTGCAACAACAGTCAGATGGGAGGCTGCAACAACAGTCAGGTGAGAGGCTGCAACAACAGTCAGGTGAGAGGCTGCAACAACAGTCAGGTGAGAGGCTGCAACAACAGTCAGGTGAGAGGCTGCAACAACAGTCAGGTGAGAGGCTGCAACAACAGTCAGGTGAGAGGCTGCAACAGTCAGGACTGCAACAGTCAGGGAGAGGCTGCAACAACAGTCAGGGGGAGAGCTGCAACAACAGTCAGGTGAGGAGCTGCAACAACAGTCAGGTGAGAGGCTGCAACAACAGTCAGGTGAGAGGCTGCAACAACAGTCAGGTGAGAGGCTGCAACAACAGTCAGGTGAGAGGCTGCAACAACAGTCAGGTGAGAGGCTGCAACAACAGTCAGGTGAGAGGCTGCAACAACAGTCAGGTGAGAGGCTGCAACAACAGTCAGGTGAGAGGCTGCAACAACAGTCAGGTGAGAGGCTGCAACAACAGTCAGGTGAGAGGCCTCGAGGCTGGGACCAACTCAGACTTCAAGTGGGTCACATTCCAGCCCAGAAAAGCCAAGAGAAAATAAATATAGAATTCAGATATGCGAGAGACAAATCAGAGACAGTTATTGTATTCCCTTGCATGAACTGAATTGATGAATTGATTCTGGCGATGTTTTATTTATCCCTGTAGATGAAACGTTGGAAGCAAGGAATACGTCACTGTGACGTGTTGTCATCGTGTACTCGTCTAATAATAATAAAAATAATAATAATAATAATAATAATAATAATAATAATAATAATAATAATAATAATAATAATAAAATATTTATTTCTGCAAGTACATGTACAAGGTATACAGACCATAGCTGACATCAATGACATACTACTGTATAGAAAGCCCCTTGTTATGCAGAGCATATCCCGCAAATTAGGTCAGTTTTGTCCCCAGGATGCGACCCACACCAGTCCACTAACACCCAGGTACTTATTTTACTGATGGAAAAACAGGGACAGCAGGTGTCTTAAGGAAAAACGTCCTAATGTTTTCCAGCTGTACCGGGATTGATCCCCGGACCTCACACTGAAGTTGCATAGAGTTCAGCACCCCTAGTAGCCATCATCGAAGAAGCGGGGCCAGGAGCTGTGAATCGACCCCTGCAACCACAAACAGGTGAGTATAAACAGGAGAGTACAGTGATTAAAAATCTGGGTCAGACTCCACTTAGATTCAAGCGACCAGCTGAATCTGGGAGGATGTTTATTGGGATGAGTGCCCCCGTGGGCAGGGCCCAGACCAGGTCTTCCTGTGGACTCCCAGATCCTGGAGCAGGAGGCAGCCTGAGACCTGCTGGGTCCTCAGCCTAGTTCGCCAGCCCACAGACCACAGAAACGTGCTGAGGCTGCAGAAAAGTGCTAACAGAACATGTAATGGGAGACTTCAAGATGATACATTGCAATAAGCACAGTGAACACTTTGTGCTCTCTGTGACTGCTAAACACCACCTGGTGTTCTGTATGGCTGCCACCCACCACCTGGTATTCGGTCTGACTGCCACCCACCTGGTGTTCAGTCTGGCTGCCACCCACCTGGTGTTCAGTCTGGTTGCCACCTACCTGGTGTTCAGTCTTGCTGCCACCCACCTGGTGTTCAGTCTGGCTGCCACCCACCTGGTGTTCAGTCTGGCTGAACTCCGGGTGGGTGGCAACCAGACCGAACACCAGGCCCAGTGGCTAACGCGACGGTCTGGAGTTTTGAGACTCTCTGATCGCGGGTTCTAGCCCCACCCGTGGTATGGTTTGTTTGCAATCGTGTCATTACAATTTCGTGAGTCACGTCGGTTCCAGGCTGAGGGACTGATTACCTCAATCTCACCATCTTACACTGCTCTTCTCTGTAGTGGACTGAAGAAACCACTGATTGGCGAAACGTTTCCTTAATAAAGATTCCCAATTGATGCACAAGTGTTTTGCTCTTCAACACTCTGAACCATTCGCTAGGTACGACACAGAAACGTTCAAGTTTAAAGTCGATCGGAATAGTCGTTCCCAGAATCTAAGTGTGGCGATGAACTTTCCCCTTGAGAGAGTAAGATAAGCAATATGCTGTCATATAGGGAAGTACCTCCCTGTTTCTCGGTACGAGGGAAGTACCTCCCTGTTTCTCGGTACGAAAGAAGCACCTCCCTGTTTCTCGGTACGAGGGAAGTACCTCCTGCTGACTAGTACCTCCCTGCGGTACAGGAAGTACCTCCCTGTTTCTCGGTACGAGGGAAGTACCTCCCTGTTTCTCGGTACCAGGAAGTACCTCCTGTTTCTCGGTACCAGGGAAGTACCTCCCTGTTTCTCGGTACCAGGAAGTACCTCCCTGTTTCTCGGTACGAGGAAGTACCTCCCTGTTTCTCGGTACCAGGGAAGTACCTCCCTGTTTCTCGGTACCAAGGAAGTACCTCCCTGTTTCTCGGTACGAGGGAAGTACCTCCCTGTTTCTCGGTACGAGGGAAGTACCTCCCTGTTTCTCGGTACGAGGGAAGTACCTCCCTGTTTCTCGGTACGAGGGAAGTACCTCCCTGTTTCTCGGTACGAGGAGTACCTCCTTTTCTCGTAGAGAGTACCTCCTGTTTCTCGGTACGAGGAAGTACCTCCCTGTTTTCGGTACGAGGAAGTACTCCTGTTTTCGGTACGAAGTACCTCCCTGTTTCTCGGTACGAAAGAAGCAACTCCCTGTTTCTCGGTACGAGGGAAGTACCTCCCTGTTTCTCGGTACGAGGGAAGTACCTCCCTGTTTCTCGGTACGAGGGAAGTACCTCCCTGTTTCTCGGTACGAAAGAAGCACCTCCCTGTTTTTCGGTACGAGGGAAGTACCTCCCTGTTTCTCGGTACGAGGGAAGTACCTCCCTGTTTCTCGGTACGAGGGAAGTACCTCCCTGTTTCTCGGTACGATGGAGGTACCTCCCTGTTTCTCGGTACGAGGGAAGTACCTCCCTGTTTCTCGATACGAGAGAAGTACCTCCTTGTTTCTCGGTACGAGGGAAGTACCGCCCTGTTTCTCGATACGAGAGAAGTACCTCCCTGTTTCTCGATACGAGATAAGTACCTCCCTGTGTCTCAGTACGAGGTAAGTAGCTCACTGTAGCTCAGTACGAGGTAAGTACCTCACTGTACCTCAGTACGAGGTAAGTAGCTCACTTCTGCACGGCACCAGTGGCACTATCCTGGAGGAAGCAGCAGCAGCAGTTGGCTCAGTAAATACTTGATCCTTCAGCCATGATCCAGCTTGTATCCATGATGCTGTGGCTCAGTTGAGTTGGATCACCACACCATCCACACCCGTCTCTCTTAGTGTGTGTGTACTCACCTAATTGTGGTTGCAGGGTCGATTCATAGCTCCTGGTACCGCCTCTTCAATGGTCAGTACTAGGTCCACTCTCTCCCTGCTCCATGAGCTTTATCATACTTCTTCTTAAAGCTATGTATGGATCCTGCTTCCACTACATCACTCTCCAGACTATTCCACTTTCTGACAATTCTATGGCTAAAGAAATACTTCCTAACATCCCTGTGACTTAATCGAGTTTTCAACTTCCAGTTGTGACCCCTTGTTGCTATGTTACATCTCTGAAACATTGCCCCTATCCCTCCTGTCTTCCAGTGTTGTCAGGTTGAGTTCCCTTAACCTCTTCTCTCAGCTCCGTATGAGGCCGTTGCCTGCTGTACCTCAGCAAGGAAGCTTGTCTCCTGTATTACCTCAGTCCTAACATGTAGTGCGTAAATTCTATACCACCACTTGTCCAGAGTACGTAACAACAAGCCTGCTGACCTCAGTGCCTCGGGGTTGCCTAGCATGGGCACGCAGGTCTATTGCAGTGCTTCTTAATAAAAAGGAGAATAGCATATGACGATACAAATAAAAATTGGAACAATGGCAATAGTTTAATAAAATAAAGAGAGGGAATACATCACTACGTAAAGGGAATTACATAGTATGTATAATAATCGACCTATGGGGCTTATTACCAGGGGTGGGTGGGAATGTTACCAGTAACATGGACTTGTACTCACTCTTTAAGTCACCGACCAGCTGACCAGGGCTCCACCCTACGTGGCCCACTATACATTCGGCTGTCGAGAGCTCCCTCTCACAGGCCCTTTACCTCTCTCCCACGAGTCTCTTTCCTTGGGCTTATATGCTCCTAATCCCCCCTTCCTCCCTATTAACTCCAGGTTTCGGGGTCACCCTCCATGGGGCACATCACGTGTACTTTTCGCTTGTATTCTCCTCATTAGTTTCACATCGTCTGCAGACAGGGACACCTCTGACTATCCATTCCGTCATGTCATTCACATATGCAAGAAATAGCACTGGACCTAGTACTGACCCTTCTGGAACCTCACTCGACACGTGCACTAATTTTGACGCCTCGTCTCGGTCCGACACACGTTGTTTCCTTCCTGTCAGGTATTCCCTGATCACTGCACTACTTTGCCTGCTATCCCTGCCTGCTCCTCTACTTTTTCAACCAGTCTCTTGTGTGGTACTGTGTCGAAAGCCTTCTTACAGTCCAAGATGCAGTCTACCCATCCCTCTCCTCTGTTCAACAGGTATCTCTTTTTAGCAGGTACCTCTGTTTAACAGGTACCTCTATTTAACAGGTACCTCCGTTTAACAGGTACCTCTGTTTAGCAGGTACCTCAAGATGATTAGTAGATCAGAACAATGGTAATAGTGGTGGAATTGGTGGTGGTTGGTGGTACAATGCCAATACCACCAACCACCACCACCATTAACCACCAACCACCACCACCATCATCCCCAGCACCACCACTACCACCACGACCACGACCACCACCATCACGACCACCACCACTAGTCACGACCTCGTCCTGACGTTCATCATTGAAATCTATAGATTTCTGTACACCTCCAGTACCTACCTACCTATGTATTGGCTGGCGCAGCGCCCCCTACCCCCAGTAATGTCCGCTTCCTCCCCCATCCCTTATCCTTCCCCCTCCCTGTTACCTTAAACTCTCTCATTTTTATTGAGAAATATTTTGGTCTTTGCATCAATCAATATCGGCTTAATACATCACAAGAGGGTACTGGGAGCACTACAAGCGACAACCATCAATTATTTTTTGCTCAAGCTTTGCAAATTTAGCATCAGTATTAATCCGATGTAGCTAAGTTAAGGAACTTTGCCAAGGATGAAGACTTACCACAAAGCTTAAAAGAACTTTTGGATGTCTGCTTCTGTTATCTTAAAATCCTATACGAAGGTCATTAATTCTCCACGTCATCTGTACAACACCAGTCAAGAATACTTTAATCTGTAATAAAGGTCTCAGTATACAGGTCTCGGTATACAGGCCTCGGTATACAGGTCTCGGTATACAGGCCTCGGTATACAGGTCTCGGTATAAATGATACCATCACCACCAAAGGTGCTGTCACAGCTCATGAACTAAGAAGCGAACACCCTCCGAGGACGCCCAGTGTCCTTCAACAACAGAACTACTGAAGACCCACATCCAACAGCTATTAAAATTGCAAGAGCCAGGTGTTCTTAAAGCGATTGTGTCTTCCTCAGTTGGTTCTGCCGGGAAAGTGTCATTCCCAGCAGGTTCTGCCGGGAGACTGTCATTCCTAGTAGGTTCTGCCGGGGACTGTGTCATTCCCAGCAGGTTCTGCCGGTGGACTGTGTCTATGCCCAGCAGGTTCTGCCGGGGGACTGTGTCTATGCCCAGCAGGTTCTGCCGGGGACTGTCATTCCCAGCAGGTTCTACCGGGAACTGTGTCTATGCCCAGCAGGTTCTGCCGGGGGACTGTCATTCCCAGCAGGTTCTACCGGGGAACTGTGTCTATGCCCACCAGGTTCTGCCGGGGGACAGTCTATACCCAGTCGTTGCTCAAGCGTCAGTCAGAAATATTCACATAGTAGCTTAGTACTAACTTACTTCAGTTAAACCAAGGAGGTGAAGTTGAAGTTGCTGCAGCAAGTGTCTTACATCAAGGACTTAACTGAAGATCAAGACGTAGTAGTTATACTAGATTTCAAAAATTTACTTAACCTAGTTGGGAAGCCGTTCGAAAGCATTTCCCATTTGTTTCAGTTACAACAAACATTCAGTGGTGTGTTTGAGCAAGAATGACATCACTTGGTCAGAGGTGGTCCAGCAGGGAGCCCTGCTCGCCCTGCTTCTCTTCCGCATAGCATTAAGAGAACTCACAGCCAGCTTGAACAACGATCTCAAAATCTGGTACCTTGGAAGCAAAAAAGAACAAAAATGCACAATAGCGTGACTGTAGCAATACACAAATTACCCGCACATAGGACCATTAAATAGTCACTGTATGTGGTTAGTTAATGGTCCAAGTCGGACCAAAACACCATCATAAGTTTCTTTCTCTTTGTGCGAGTTATTTGTGTATTTTAAGAGTATTCTGGCAGGCAGGAGAGGCGCTGGTGTTTCTATACAGCGGTGCGTAAGGGGTGGCTGTCTGGTTGGAGGTGCGTAAGGGGTGGCTGTCTGGTTGGAGGTGCGTAAGGGGTGGCTGTCTGGTTGGAGGTGCGTAAGGGGTGGCTGTCTGGTTGGAGGTGCGTAAGGGGTGGCTGTCTGGTTGGAGGTGCGTAAGGGGTGGTTGTCTGGTTGGAGGTGCGTAAGGGTGGCTGTCTGGTTGGAGGTGCGTAAGGGTGGCTGTCTGGTTGGAGGTGCGTAAGGGGTGGCTGTCTGGTTGGAGGTGCGAGGCTACGACACTTCGTTTTGAAGACTCGTTATTACCATATTTATTTAGGGGATTTAAGGGTCTGAGGGAATTCTGGGGAGACTAAAGACTTCCCTAGCCCCACTGCTGGCAGGGACAAAGGAGTCCCTGGGTAACAGACCATCAAGAAGTGAAGTAATAATACATACAGGTGAAGTCATCTCGACCAACCAGCCAATAATTGCTGCTGTTAGACCCACCTTACCGGAAGCCTCGATATTGCGATCCCAGAGTGGGGCACAATGTATATACACAATTTATATATTGTAATTATGTATATTTCCCTTTCTTATAATTTTATATTGCTGATATTTTCGATAATAGCTAAATCGTTAATATCTTGCTTTATATTATTATTTGACTTAGCTATATTAGTAGGTAGGATGTAACATGTACACTATTGTGCTCATTTGTCCGAGAGTGTTGAGTAGCAGCTGTGAGTTGGCAAACTACCTCGCTAACAGCACTTCACTTGTTATACTGCCAGCTCCTGGAGTAGCTGTAGCTGGGCAGCAGTCACATGCGAGTCACGTGATCACACCTGTGGGAGGTGACTGCCCCCTTCATTGCTCTCTCCTCTGCTGACCCTCGTTGGAACAACACCTCGCTTTTGTCTCTGCTTGTGTCCTCGTCATTTAGACTCTGTTTGGTAGAGTATGTGTTCGGTGGTGAGACGAAACATACTTTCTGGACTCTGTGTAACTCTGTTCACAGAGAATAGTCTAGACTTAGTGATATTCTACGTTTTACTGGGTTGTGCGTCACATTGACACTGAGATAACTCAGGTCTCTAGCTATAGCTCCTGACCTAATTCACTGAGGCATCTGTGCACCGTCACAGTCGGGGATTTTGGTTATGCTGAAGATTCAGTAATAAAGGAGTTTTGTGACTATTATGGAGGATTTGCTGATGGTCCCCAATTAGGGTCGTTATTTTATCTCCTTGTTCCTGACGCTGAGTTGCTGTTGCTTACTATATTGTTGTTCGGCGATTGGTCGTATTACTGTTCAATCAAACTGTTCTGATTGTCAGTTTGTTAGAGAAGTTAGCTTATGAGAAGTCGTTTAGTCGGTCACTGGTCGAGACGAGTCTTATAATATATCTTTATTTACTACAAGTACATGTACATGGTATACAGGCCTAGCTGACATCAGTGACATACTACTATATAGAAAGTCCCTTGTTATTACTGAGCATTTCGGGCAGATTAGTTCAGTGTCCTAGGATGCGACTCACACCAGTCGACTAACACCCAGGTACCCATTTTACTGATGGGAACATAGACAACAGGTGTAAAGAAACACGCCCAATGTTTCTGCCCTGGCTGGGAATCGAACCCAGGCCTCGCTGTGTGAAGCGAGAGCTTTAGCCACCAGACCACCAAAGACATAACGAGTTACCTGAACACACACATACACATACACACACATACACACACACACACACACATATTTGTATATATCTTAGTATTATTGTAAATTGTTGACATTGAGCAGATGGTACAAAAGAGCCATTAAGATATATGTGCCTTCAGCACAATAATATTGTTTATGAGAGAAGTGTAGCAGCTAACATCCTAATTAATATCCCAATTATATTTAAATTTATTTACTTTGATACCCTAGATATTTTGTTAATAAACATATTAAATTTAATTCTTTGGTTAGTATCCTCTCAGTTGAAATCCTATGATACTATTGACGACATCGGATAACTGGACCAGGATACTGACTACTTGTTGCAAAAGCCCAGTAACAGGCTGGATGCTAGAAGGGCAAACCTTTTCTAGTGTTCACTGGAGATGTCTATTTCTAATAGATATCGCGTCATTTTGTAACACTCGACTACCCCCTCAGGGTCATCAGGCTTTAACACAGTCCTCGAGGACGAACTGAAGGACCTGAAGAAGAGGGAAAAGAGTGCAAGTAATGTAGATGCCGTAGATACGTTGTGTCCTCAAGAGGTTTAACACTGCCCAGACTAGCCTATTTTTACGTGTCCGCTCTATTTTGAAGGCCAGGAAAAAATGAGTAAATGCAGCACACGCCTGAAATCAGCATTCAGGAAAGCAGATCACCAGTGGAATCAAGCAACTCTTACATTAAGACCTGGAGGAGAAATGCGAGACAGCGAGGTAACACGGACACCATCACCCGCACTTGTCTATCTTCTGTATCCAGCCAATGCTTGAAAGGTTCTGCAGGAACTCACGACCCAAAGATCATTGAGGCAGCAGAGTCTGCAAAGTCTTCAAGAAGACAAGCTCTCAAAGACCACCAACGGTCTCCTTGGTACAGCCCAAATGTGAAGAAAACTGTCCACACATTGCTCGACAATGCCTCAAGAAATAACAAAGCTCGCCTCCTAGCGGTGAAGGCACTAATATGCCGAATTTCCTGTTAGCCGTTCCTAATCCTCTTTGGTTGCTCACCTTGTCCTCAGGCCACTCGCACTGCTGTACCTCTTCGACAAGCTGCTCTCATTTTCAACGGACACAGGTGTATCAGCAGTAATACATCAGCAGATTAATTTGGGCTCCATAGTCTCATGTGTCAAGTGTCATAAGAGAAGCATGCCAGAAGAGCAGAGGTGAATGATATCCAGAGAAGCCTCACCTCAGCCAGTCGTCCAGCAGAACGAGAACCTCGGGTATCAGGGCTGATGACAGCCAGAAGCACCCTGATGAAATCACCATCTTACACTGCAAAGATAAGCTAATAATGGGACAACACTTGTGGGTCTACAATAGCCAATACTTACTACGATACGCCGTAACCCAACGAGATGGTGTCAGTATAGACATTTGTGTGTATTATTAATTATATATATATATATATATATATATATATATATATATATATATATATATATATATATATATATATATATATATATATATATATATATATTTCTTTTTCAACACGTCGGCCGTTTCCACCGAGGCGGGGTGGCCCATAAGAAAAAACGAAAGTTTCTCCTTTTACATTTAGTAATATATACAGGAGAAATGATTACTGCCCCTTGTTCCCGACATTTTAGTCGCCTCTTACGACACGCATGGCTTACGGAGGAAGAATTATGTATATACACATATAAAGCTTCAAGGAAGAATTTTGGATTTCTTCCTGAAACCATTTGACTATTCCACTTTCCTACCACCCCATCTTTTCATTCTTTTTTACCAATAGGTATATTTTATTACATAATATGGTACAAAAGATTTAAGAGATACATTGTTGATATAAAGATAGCCCGGTGGTCTGGTGGCTAGAGCTCTCGCTTCACACACGGAGGGCCCGGGTTCGATTCCCGGCGGGTGGAAACATTTTGACGTGTTCCTTACACCTATTGTCATGTTCACCTAGCAGCAAATAGGTACCTGGGTTGTTAGTCGACTGGTGTGGGTCGCATCCTGGGGGACAAGATTAAGGACCCCAATGGAAATAAGACAGACAGTCCTCGATGACGCACTGACTTTCTTGGATTATCCTGGGTGGCTAACCTCCGGGGTTAAAATCCGAAGAAATCTTATCTTATATACAGTACATGAGGTGTGAGAGACACATGTCTAGTACATATTGTTACATGTTTGTCACTGATTATAATGCGAAAACCTCATCCAGCTCCTCAGAGCTGGGACGTGTGCCCAAAATACAGCAGGCATTACCCTCCTGAACAGCAACGCTGAGTCGCTGGAACAGAAAACTAGCTGCCCTGGGATCCCTAGTTACCCTGATGAGTCTTTTGCCTAGCTCCTTAAGGAACTTAGATGCACTCTTTCCCCATGAGCCAAGGATCTCTGAGCCTATGGGAACAAACATATAATGATGGGCAAGTTCTCCATATTTTCTAGACTTGGGACTCCCTGAAGCTGGCAGCTGCCCCTCCTTGCTCCCTGGTGTATTGGAGATAGGTATCAGCCAAGCTAGATGCACATGTGTAGTCCCACACCACCTGCTTGCCGTCTGTCCAGGCTTGAAGGGTGATACCATCTGGAAGCTTTTGGCTGCCATCAGATTTGCATAGTTGGGGTGGCTCCCTTACCGCTGGGCATCCGGCTGTTGTGAGGCTCCTCTTGATAATGTTATTAACCTCTTCATGTCTTGTAATCTTTCCCTCGGATTTACGGCACACAAGACCATGGTACCCGAATCGGTCTGCTGCTTCACTGCCACAAATACACCTGTGTTTGGCGAGAATAGGGGCGGCAAGTCAAAGGGCAACTCCAATGCGGATGGTCTGTGGGTTGAGGCGTGTGCCAAGGCTGGAGTTGGGAACAGCCAACAGAAAGTCCCCTGCATGAGGAGCTCTCACTGCCAAGAGGCGGGCTCTATCCTTCCCTGACACACACTGAAGCATTCTCCACTATTGGGCCATCCCAGTGCGACTGTTTGTAGTTGTTGGGGGGGAGCAGGTCTGGTTTCAGAGCCCGTTATATTATCCCAGATCCTGGCTCCACCAACGAACTTTTGGTCCTGGACTCCAATCTCGTCCCTAAATTGTTCAGGGAGAACTGCTGCTACAAGCCCTCTGAATGCAATGCATGAGGACAGGAAAGCAGGTAGCGCAATCTGTGATGACTTGCAGACACCAGTGCCTCCTAGTCTGACTGGAGTGTAGCTTGGTCCCACTGCCCATCTTCTAGAGTAAGGTTAAGTACTTTCGCAAAAATCTGCCTCAGGATACTGTCATATTCGTTCAGTATAGGGTTATATGAAGGTACACATCTTATGAAATATGTCAACCTGGGCAGACTAAAGCACTTTGTGAGAAGGTACAAGGCATCATGGGTGTCGAGATTGCCTATTCGTTATTCCATTCTCAACTCTTCCAGTTTCTTCCTGAGAATTGTGTCAATGGCATCGCTTCCCAGAGGTGCTCCAAGCAAGACGCTATTTATGGGGGCAATGACTGATTCTCCTGGTAGTTTTGATCTCAATGTATCTATCACTTGTTGATTGCCTGAGATGATTTCATATTTTAATGAATTCAGGATGAGACCCATTTCCTGTCCCCGTGTCATCACCTGTGTAATATCATCTAGAAGGGACTCCTTTGTACCTGCTAGTGTGCCATCATCCAGGAACCAGATGTTTAGCTCACTGGTCAGTCTTACTGTGATTTTCCCAACCGCTATACAGAAGAGAAATAGTGCGAGAGGTCTGTTGGACACCCTCTGATGATGTGATTTCATGCTCTCCAAACAGGAGCATTGATTCCTTGCTATATCAAGCTGAAACAAATGGGAGGAGACCAAGGAAATGTTCTTGTACAGCTGTTAATACTACGTCTCTTTTCAGGAGATTAAATGCATTCTTGAAATCTAATTTTACCACTTCATTGTCCTCAGGCAGGTTGTCGATATACGCCCTTGTAGTATGAACCGCTGCTTCACTTCCTTGAGAGACCCCAAAGCCAAGCTGGTTTGGTTGAAGAATGATATCTGCCTCTGCACGAATACTTCAGACAGCAGCTTTGGAAACGAGGCGGCGAAGAGTGTTGCCCACTGCAATTGGCCTAATTCCTCCATCCTTTTAAGGGCACAAAGTGATGCACCAAAAGAGGTTTAATTTCGTCAGGGAAACAGACCAGCCAAGAAATTGTTGACGAACCTTGTGATCTCTGAAAGCAGTGTCTCTGCAATCTCCCCGATAACTGGATTAACCATTTCCTTTAAATGATGTGGCTTTATTCCAGTGTAACCCCAAGCAGAGCCGGACGGGAACGACATTATTGCTTTGTAAATGTCTGAGTCTTGCACAATCAATGGTTCCACAGTGGAGACAGTGGTGTCGGAACTGTTGGTGCCCCTGGTTTCCCTGGCAAGGTGTTTTCTTCTAAGTGCTTCAGCAGTGTCAGTATCTCTGGGGGTAACTGTATCTTCACTGGGGATAATTCTGATTGCTCCCACTGTTTTGCCCTCTTCATTTTTCTTGTTCACCTGGACTCTGATTTTTCACTGTAAGTGGAGTGAGTAGGGTTCTGCCTCTCCCATTTTTGTATTGATGGGGAAGGCGAATGAGATTATCAGCTCTAGGAAAGTCTCTTAAGGGCCTAATGATCAATGAGGCTAGCCTCTTTCCCTTCTTTCCAGCACAGCTAAGCAGACATTGCCAAAAAGTAGCAAGTTATGCCATGCCTTGATGGTTGGTGGAGCATTTAGGATAGTGGAACCATCGTTTACTTTTTTAAGAGGTCTGTAAGTTTCCCAGCTGCGTGTGGACGGGCTGCTTTGGGAATGTGTGTGTGTCCTGGTACCTGTTGCTTTAATTGCTTCAAAGATGTTTGGATATTCTACGAGGATATTTACCACGGTTTTGGGTTTCTGTTTATTTGTCTTAAATTCACATGAGGAATGTCTTTCGAACACACACACACACACACACACACACAAAAAAAAAAAAAAAAAAAAAAAGTATTTTGCTCGGAGTTCAAAATGTTTCAGTCTAGCAAGACTTGACACCACTGTTGCAGACACCAGACACAACACTGGCAGACACCAGACACAACACTGGCAGACACCAGACACAACACTGGCAGACACCAGACACAACACTGGCAGACACCAGACACAACACTGGCAGACAGTAGCTGTCTACATCTGCCAGACGACATTCACAGGATAAAAATGAATGATTATTTTATCAACCTTCCAGCCATGATTATGTCAGACAAACAAATCACTTTTCAAAGAAAGAAGGCAAAAGTAGAGGTCCTTTTGTTTTTAAAGTGATGTGGAGAGACTTTTATTGATGTGATTTTTTTTTCAGTGAACGGGAGAGCCGGTGGAAGGTCTTGACTGAATGACCAAAACCTGAAGAGAACAGGTGATAATAATGCAGAGGTTCATGTAGACCAGAAACAACTACTCCTAACGAAAACACAATCACCAGGAGACCGTCCACAAGACACCAGACCATCCACAAGACACCAGACCATCCACAAGACACCAGACCATCCACAAGACACCAGACCATCCACAAGACACTAGACCATCCACAAGACACCAGACCATCCACAACAGACCAAACCATCCACAAGACACCAGACCATCCACAACAGACCAGACCATCCACAAGATACCAGACCATACACAAGGCACCAGACCATTCACAAGATACCAGACCATCCACAAGACACCAGACCATTCACAAGATACCAACCCATCCACAACAGACCAAACCATCCACAAGACACCAGACCATCCACAAGACACTAGACCATCCACAAGACACCAGACCATCCACAACAGACCAAACCATCCACAAGACACCAGACCATCCACAACAGACCAGACCATCCACAAGATACCAGACCATCCACAACAGACACACATCCACAAGACACTAGACCATCCACAAGACACCAGACCATCCACAACAGACCAGACCATCCACAAGATACCAGACCATTCACAAGAGACCAACCCATCCACAAGACACCAGACCATCCACAACAGACCAGACCATCCACAAGATACCAGACCATACACAAGACACCAGACCATCCACAAGACACCAGACCATCCACAAGAGATCAGACCATCCACAAGAGATCAGACCATCCACACGAAACCATCAGTGAAAACTGACACTTGATAGACAGGTAGTCACGAAGCAGAGAAAATCTCTCTATATTTACATAGTAGTAGTAGTTACTAGTTGTCAAAAGCACTTGTCGATAGACACTTGGCCTGTTGTGGGGGGTGTGTGTGTGTGTGTGTGTGTAGGAACCACACACGTCAATGAGAGGAATCCAAACAGTGTTTGTGTGAGTTACGTCAGAATACATATACAAGGCCCTGACGTCAGTACTCACCCACTGGACGCTCAGAAGTGAAGGTCAGAGACTTTACTGCGACGCTGATGGTGCCACGGAAGTCTCCTTGACCTGCTTTACGATGTCACTTCAAGGAGAAACAGAGCGTCCTTGAAGCTCAAAGACCTTAAGCTGTTACTTCCAGGAGAGTGAAGCAGCACCTCCTTAAAGCTCTTAGACTTCCTCGATGTCACTTCCAGGAGAGAAATACAAAGCTTCCTCAGATGTCACTTTTAGGTATGCTGCGTTTGAAGTTATAAAGGTTCTAAGATGTACAGAATATGGTTAGTATCTGGCCTTAACACTGGTTCATGAGCCGCCCACTAAAGACACTACAAAAACACGACACTGAAAGCGCTAAGAGTCCAAGGATACGTCACAGAACTACAAGGCTAAGGACACCTGGACAGTGAAACACAGGGTACACGTAGTTGAAGGCTGTATTTGTTTTTGTTCCTGAACTTGACTTTGAAGGTAACCTGACTGAGTTTGTAATTTGTGCTTTACATACAAGTCTTAATAATTGATCATTTTACACGATCTTGAACCATCTTGTAGAGGATTTTGTGGTTTGATTTGGGTTTTAATTAAAGTTCACTTAATTCGTTCAGAATCTGCTAACCTACAGTGATGCTATAATGCATCATGACCAGTTAATATAGTGCGGGGTACTTGCGTGTCTCTCACTTTCTCAATCATAATCTGGGTGTTAAACTTGAGAAAAGGTTTCCTTTAAGTTACCAACAGAAGGAAGCGATGATACACTGCAGAGAACAGATGGATATGTTAGAGGTCACTGCAGCACAATACTACAATGTAGTACGTGAGGTTCTTCGTCAGGGTTTTGGAGTAGGGATTATTCGACGTGTTGACTGGTCGAGCGATGCTGTGACACGAGTCTCCGCAAAATATTTTGATTAGTGATGGTGTTTGGCCGCTGGTTTAGCCCCAGAACTTATGATTGGTCTTAGGCAAGAAGTCTCTTAACTTGCACTTAACCGAGATAATGAAAAGTGGTCAATCAAGATATCCTTCTACTGGTGACTGGTGGAAAGATCGTTTAACTTGTACTTAAGAGAGGTATAATTTAACTACTACATTAATACAAAGACTGTATGACTAGTGTTTGGCACAGAGAGACACTGCAGCTAGTGCTTGGTACAAAGATTCTTTGAGTAGTCGAGGAGAGATTCCTTGAGTGGTTAACGGCCATAAGCTACCATGACTAGCGGATGAGTCAGAGAATGGCTGGGTCGTCTAAGAGTCTGTTGAGTACCTTCCCGTTGGATACTTGAAGACGCTTAACTTGAGGCTGACCTTGATAAACGTTTGTATCTCGTGCATGCGACCCTGCCAACAGTATTGACCCTTCCTGAAGCAGATAACCCTGCCTGAAGTATGGAAGACAGTGTACTGTGGTAAACTGCAGTTCACAATACCGATAATCTTACTAATTAATATAGGAACCTAGATGTGTACACTACACGAAGGGAAGATGGTCAGTGATTTGTTACGTATCTAAGGGTTCTAAAGCTTCTATACTTGAGTGAAGAGTATACCAGCTGTGTTTCTCAAGACAATTCTACTGCCAGGGCACTATGGCACAAACATGATGGAGTTACAGAGATCTCTAACAAAAAATCCTTCACGGCATAGGCGTTCTTGAAGCATGCTAGACCAAGTGTAGAAAAAGTGCGTGCACATACGCTATGCAACACGTGGTGGTGCCACGTGTCGGCCACCAGAAAAGTCACTGTGTCATAGGTACTGTCATTTCTCTTTGCCACTGATGTGTACAAAAATATATTAGCTTGACCTGAAGGAAAATGTGGCGCAAGAAATGTCCAACTTAGCAGCTAGAGTAACCAGGGCTGGTCCACCACTTGTCCACCACTGGTCCACCCTGGTGGATCACCTCGTAACTCTTAAAGCCTTAGAGAGCTTCACCTGAGCTCTATGGGCCAGCTCACATGTACGGTCAGGACACGCAAGATAAATTACGCAGTGAGAGAACAGGTCACGCCACAAGACACGAGGTCACGCCGCGAGGGACTGGTCATGGCCGTCGCGGGTGAGACAGCGTCAGCCGCAGGCGACGACGGAGCGCGCAAGGGAGGACGGTTGCGGTAGGATGCAGCGGAGGTGTGGCGGCGGCGGCAGCAGCCACCTCTGTGGCGGAGGTGAAGGTGCGCTCCAGAGACTCACCTGGACGACCCACTCTCTCCCCCCAACAACCAACCCACCCAAGATCCCTCTCCTAACCCACCCACCCTAACCAGTGCGCCGCCGCTCTGACCCGCCTGACTCCCGCCAAATTCTCCTGCTCAACTCTCCCGCCAAATTCCATAACACCCGCCTGCAGTGACACCACCACCCTGTAGTGACAACACCACCGTGCAGTGACACCACCACCCTGCAGTGACAACACCACCCTGCAGTGATACCACTACCCTGCAGTGACACCACTACCCTGCAGTGACAACACCACCCTGCAGTGACACCACCCTGCAGTGACACCACCCTACAGTGACATCACCGTACAGTGACACCACCACCCTGCAGTGACATCACCGTGCAGTGACACCACCACCCTGCAGTGACACCACCACCCTACAGTGACACCACCTTGCAGTGACAACACTACCAACTTGCAGTGACACCACCACCCTGCAGTGACACCAACACCACCTGCAGTGACACCACCCTGCAGTGACATCACCGTACAGTGACACCACCACCCTGCAGTGAAACCACCCTGCAGTGACAGCACCACCCCTGCAGTGACAACACCCTGCAGTGAAAACACCACCCTGCAGTGACAACACCACTCTGCAGTGACACCACCACTCTGCAGTGACACCACCACTCTGCAGTGACAACACCACCCTGCAGTGACAACACTACCACCTTGCAGTGACAACACCACCCTGCAGTGACAACACTACCACCTTGCAGTGACAACACCACCCTGCAGTGACAACACTACCACCTTGCAGTGACACCACCCTGCAGTGACACCAACCTGCAGAGACAACACTACTACCTTGCAGTGACAACACCCTGTACTGACAACACCACCCTGCAGTGACAACAACTTGCAGTAACAACACCACCCTCCAGTGACAACACTACCTTTCAGTGACAACACCCTGCAGTGACAACACCACCCCTGCAGTGACACCACCTCTGTAGTGACAACACCACCTTGCAGTGACAACACTACCACCTTGCAGTGACAACACCACCCTGCAGTGACAACACTACCACTTTGCAGTGACACCACCCTGCAGTGACACCACCCTACAGTGACATCACCGTACAGTGACACCACCACCCTGTAGTGACATCACCGTGCAGTGACACCACCACCCTGCAGTGACACCACCACCCTACAGTGACACCACCCTGCAGTGACAACACTACCACCTTGCAGTGACACCACCACCCTGCAGTGACACCAACACCACCTGCAGTGACATTACCCTGCAGTGACACCACCACCCTGCAGTGAAAACACCACCCTGCAGTGAAAACACTACCACCTTGCAGTGAAAACACCACCCTGCAGTGACAAACTATCACTTTGCAGTAACAACACCACCCTGCACTGACAACACTACCACCTTGCAGTGACACCACCCTGCAGTGACACCACCCTGCAGTGACACCACCACCCCTGCATTGACAACACTACCACCTCTGCAGTGACACCACCACCTCTGCAGTGACAATACCACCCTGCAGTGACAACACTACCACCCTGCAGTGACAACACCACCCTGCAGTGACAACACTACCACCTTGCAGTGACAACACCACCCTGCAGTGACAACACTACCACCTTGCAGTGACACCACCCTGCAGTGACAACACTACCTTGCAGTGACAACACCACCCCTGCATTGACAACACTACCACCTCTGCAGTGACAATACCACCCTGCAGTGACAACACTACCACCCTGCAGTGACAACACTACCACCCTGCAGTGACAACACCACCCTGCAGTGACAACACTACCACCTTGCAGTGACACCACCACCCTGCAGTGACAACACCACCCTGCAGTGATACCACTACCCTGCAGTGACACCACTACCCTGCAGTGACAACACCACCCTGCAGTGACACCACCCTGCAGTGACACCACCCTACAGTGACATCACCGTACAGTGACACCACCACCCTGCAGTGACATCACCGTGCAGTGACATCACCGTGCAGTGACACCACCACCCTGCAGTGACACCACCACCCTACAGTGACACCACCCTGCAGTGACAACACTACCAACTTGCAGTGACACCACCACCCTGCAGTGACACCAACACCACCTGCAGTGACACCACCCTGCAGTGACATCACCGTACAGTGACACCACCACCCTGCAGTGAAACCACCCTGCAGTGACAGCACCACCCCTGCAGTGACAACACCCTGCAGTGAAAACACCACCCTGCAGTGACAACACCACTCTGCAGTGACACCACCACTCTGCAGTGACAACACCACCCTGCAGTGACAACACTACCACCTTGCAGTGACAACACCACCCTGCAGTGACAACACTACCACCTTGCAGTGACAACACCACCCTGCAGTGACAATACTACCACCTTGCAGTGACACCACCCTGCAGTGACACCACCCTACAGTGACATCACCGTACAGTGACACCACCACCCTGCAGTGACATCACCGTGCAGTGACACCACCACCCTGCAGTGACACCACCACCCTACAGTGACACCACCCTGCAGTGACAACACTACCACCTTGCAGTGACACCACCACCCTGCAGTGACACCAACACCACCTGCAGTGACATTACCCTGCAGTGACACCACCACCCTGCAGTGAAAACACCACCCTGCAGTGAAAACACTACCACCTTGCAGTGAAAACACCACCCTGCAGTGACAAAACTATCACTTTGCAGTAACAACACCACCCTGCACTGACAACACTACCACCTTGCAGTGACACCACCCTGCAGTGACACCACCCTGCAGTGACAACACCACCCCTGCATTGACAATACCACCTCTGCAGTGACACCACCACCTCTGCAGTGACAATACCACCCTGCAGTGACAACACTACCACCATGCAGTGACAACACCACCCTGCAGTGACAACACTACTACCTTGCAGTGACAACACCACCCTGCAGTGACAACACTACCACCTTGCAGTGACACCACCCTGCAGTGACAACACTACCTTGCAGTGACAACACCACCCTGCATTGACAACACTACCACCTCTGCAGTGACAATACCACCCTGCAGTGACAACACTACCACCCTGCAGTGACAACACTACCACCCTGCAGTGACAACACCACCCTGCAGTGACAACACTACCACCTTGCAGTGACAACACCACCCTGCAGTGACAACACTACCACCTTGCAGTGACACCACCCTGCAGTGACAACACTACCTTGCAGTGACAACACCACCCCTGCATTGACAACACTACCACCTCTGCAGTGACAATACCACCCTGCAGTGACAACACTACCACCCTGCAGTGACAACACTACCACCCTGCAGTGAAAACACCACCCTGCACTGACAATATCACCACCCTGCAATGACAATACCTTGCAGTGACGAAACCACCCTGCAGTGACAACACCACTACCCTGCAGTGACACCACCACCCCTATAGTGACAAAACCAGCACCCCCTGCTGTGACACCCCCCTGCTGTGACAACACCACCACACCCTGCAGTGAGAACACCACCACCCCTGCAGTGACACCACCCCCTGCTGTGACAACACCACACCCTGCAGTGACAACACCCCCCTGCAGTTACAACACCATCCTGCAGTGACAACACTATCCTGCAGTGACAACACAACCCTGTAGTGACACATCCATGCAGTGACAACAAAACACCACCCTGCTGTGACACCACAATGCATTGAAAACACCACCCTGCAGTGACAACCCCTTGCAGTGACAACACCACCACCCTGCAGTGACAACACCACAACCCTGCATGACAGCGCCACCACCCTGCAGTGACACCACCACCACCCCCTGCAATGATAGCACCACCACCCCCTGCTGACACCACACCCTGCAGTGACAACACCATCCTGCAGTGACACCACAACCCTGTAGTGACACATCCATGCAATGACAACAAAACACCACCCTGCTTTGACACTACCACCCTGCAGTGATAATATCATCCTGCAGTGATAATATCACCCCGCAGTGACAGCATAACCTTGCAGTGACAACAAAACACCACCCTGTTTTGACACCACCACCCTGCAGGGACATCACCCTGCAGTGACAATATCACATTGCAGTGACAGCATAACCCTGCAGTGACAATATCACCCCGCAGTGACAGCATAACCCTGCAGTGACAATATCACCCCGCAGTGACAGCATAACCCTGCAGTGACAATATCACCCTGCAGTGACAGCATAACCCTGCAGTGACAATATCACCCCGCAGTGACAGCATAACCCTGCAGTGACACTATCACCCCGCAGTGACAGCATAATCCTGCAGTGACAATATCACCCTGCAGTGACATCATAACCCTGCAGTGACAATATCACCCTGCAGTGACAGCATAACCCTGCAGTGACAATATCACCCTGCAGTGACATCACCCTGCAGTGACAATATCACCCTGCAGTGACAATATCACCCTGCAGTGACAGCATAACCCTGCAGTGACAATATCACCCCGCAGTGATAGCATAACCCTGCAGTGACAATATCACCCCGCAGTGACAGCATAACCCTGCAGTGACAATATCACCCTGCAGTGACAGCATAACCCTGCAGTGACAATATCACCCCGCAGTGACAGCATAACCCTGCAGTGACACTATCATCCTGCAGTGACAGCATAACCCTGCAGTGACACTATCACCCCGCAGTGACAGCATATTCCTGCAGTGACAATATCACCCCGCAGTGACAGCATAACCCTGCAGTGACAATATCAACCAGCAGTGACAGCATAACCCTACAGTGACAATATCACCCTGCAGTGACAATATCACCCTGCAGTGACAGCATAACTCTGCAGTGACAATATCACCCTGCAGTGACAGCATAACCCTGCAGTGACAATATCACCACGCAGTGACAGCATAACCCTGCAGTGACAATATCACCCTGCAGTGAAAGCATAACCCTGCTGTGACAATATCACCTTGCAGTGACAGCATAACCCTGCAGTGACAATATCACCCTGCAGTGACAATATCACCCTGCAGTGACAATATCACCCTGCAGTGACAGCATAACCCTGCAGTGACAATATCACCCCGCAGTGACAGCATAACCCTGCAGTGACAATATCACCCTGCAGTGACAATATCACCCTGCAGTGACAATATCACCCTGCAGTGACAATATCACCCTGCAGTGACAATATCACCCCGCAGTGACAGCATAACCCTGCAGTGACAATATCACCCTGCAGTGACAGCATAACCCTGCAGTGACAATATCACCCCGCAGTGACAGCATAACCCTGCAGTGACAATATCACCCTGCAGTGACAGCATAACCCTGCAGTGACAATATCACCCTGCAGTGGCAATATCACCCCGCAGTGACAGCATAACCCTGCAGTGACAGCATAACCCTGCAGTGACAATGTCACCCCGCAGTGACAGCATAACCCTGCAGTGACACCAGCTTGCAGTGCTGTGAATGTGAGGTACAGTGCCCTGAGTGTGAGGTACAGTGCCGTGACAGTGAGCTATGGTGCCGTGAGAGAGCCAGATAATCAATAACGGCGGACTGTTGTTGCAATATCACGGGGTATTGCAACTTTCCAAACATACGAACAAAACACTATGATTGCCTCTATGGAAGGTTCCAAACATACGTACAAACACTATGTTTGTCTCTATGTTTGGAAGGATCCAAACAGAGACTGTGTCTTGGGAAGGTTCAGACATGAGGACAAACAAAAACTATGTTTCTATGTTTGTCCTTAAGTGACCTAAAACAGTGAACAGTCTCAATGTTTAAGAAATGAGACAAGCAGACAGCATTAAACTACACACCAGGGTCACTTTCATGCTAAGTAAGGTTGTGGAGAAGATTATCAAAAGAGGAGCAGTGGAGCACCTGGAAAGGAGCAGATACCTAAACAGGAACCAGCACTGTTTTAGAGGTGGTAAATCTTGTCTCACATATCTGCTAGTTCTACAAAACAATGGAATTTACGCCAGAGAGGGAGATGGGTTAACTGGTTATGTTTGGACTGTAAAAAGGCGTTCACTGCAATACCTCACAATAGACTGAGACAAAAGCTAGAGGAGCAGACAGGAATGACAAGGAAAGGACTACAGTGGATCAAGTAATGATTACCAGGAAGGACACAACGAGTTATTGTCCGTGAGGTGGTGCCGGGAAGGGCGAGTGTGACGAGTGGGGTTCCACAAGGGTCAGTACCTAGACCAGTATTTTTTCTTGTGTTTGTAAACGACATGACAGAAGAAATCTAGTTAGTAGTGTCCGTATTCGCAGATGATGTAAAACTGATGAGAAGAATACAAAAACTAGCCTACAAAAGACCCATGGCTGGGATGGTAGCATAGTTAACTCGCATACTGAGGGTCCGTGGCTCGATCCCCGGCACGGGTGGAAACGTTGGGCATGTTTCTTTACACCTGCTGTACCTGTTCACCTAGCAGTAACTAGGTACCTGAGTGTTAGTCGACTGTTGTGGGTGGCATACTGAGGGATGGTAGTATACCTTTGATAGGGCTGGACTTGGGAATAAGCTGAGGCAGGACAACGGCGCTCAGCCTGTAAATGAGGTGAATCAAGGTCTGGTAAAGCTCCAGCCTTGGTCTGACAAGTGGCTACAAGATGTTAACCCCTGCAAGCGAAGCAGAGTACAAGAACTAAGAGAGTACAAGAACTAAGTAGAGTACAAGAACAAAGGGAAAGAGGGAAAAAGTAGAACGAGTGGAGGACAGTAAGTACAAGAACTAACAGACTACGACTGACAGAAGACAACAGTAGATCGATACGAACTAAGAGAGTACAAGAACTAGAGATACAAGAACTAGAGAGTACAAGAACTACAGATAAGACCTAGACAGAGGTACAAGAACTAAGAGACTACGAAGAACTAGCAGAGTACAAGAACTAAGGAACGAGATACAAGAACTAAGAGATACAGAACTAGCAGAGTACAAGAACTAAGAGAGTAAGAACTGAGCAGATACAGAACTGAGCAGAGTACAAGAACTAACCAGACTACGAGAACTGAGCAGAGTACAAGAACTAAGTAGAGTACAAGAACTAAGTAGAGTACAAGAACTAAGGAGAGTAAATGAACTGAGCAGAGTACAAGAATACAGACTGAGAACAAGCAGAGTACAAGAACTAAGAGAGTACAAGAACTAAGTAGAGTACAAGAACTAAGCAGAGTACAAGAACTGAGCAGAGTACAAGAACTAAGCAGACTACGAGAACTGAGCAGAGTACAAGAACTAAGCAGAGTACAAGAACTAAGCAGAGTACAAGAACTAAGCAGAGTACAAGAACTAAGCAGACTACGAGAACTGAGCAGAGTACAAGAACTAAGTAGAGTACAAGAACTAAGCAGAGTACAAGAAGTAAGCAGAGTACAAGAAGTAAGCAGAGTACAAGAAGTAAGCAGAGTACAAGAAGTAAGCAGAGTACAAGAAGTAAGCAGAGTACAAGAAGTAAGCAGAGTACAAGAAGTAAGCAGAGTACAAGAAGTAAGCAGAGTAAGATAAGATTTCTTCGGATTTTTAACCCCGGAGGGTTAGCCACCCAGGATAACCCAAGAAAGTCAGTGCGTCATCGAGGACTGTCTGTCTTATTTCCATTGGGGTCCTTAATCTTGTCCCCCAGGATGCGACCCACACCAGTCGACTAACAACCCAGGTACCTATTTGCTGCTAGGTGAACATGACAACAGGTGTAAGGAAACACGTCGAAATGTTTCCAACCGCCGGGAATCGAACCCGGGCCCTCCGTGTTCAATAACTAAGCAGAGTACAAAAAGTAAGCAGAGTACAAGAAATGAGCAGAGTAAAACAGAGCAGAGCTTACAGTAAATTAGAGTACAACAGCATAACAGAGTATCTCAGCAGAGCAGAGTACTTCAAGAGGACAAGACCAGTCGACAACAACCCACGAGTTTAGTTTGAATCTTATATGCACCCCATACCATCCAGTCAAAAATCAAGGTTCAAGGGCCAGGGACTGACCCCAGTTTGATAGCTGAGCAAGTACAAAGGTAAGCAAAAGTACAAGAAATGAACTCACAAGTTACAGTAATGAAACATAAGTAATTACACAGATACTGTCAACAGAACAAATTATAACAAAACACTCACTAGTCTACACCTCACAACACAAGAGATACAATACTTTTAACATCTGCAAGAACACTTGTAATACCATCTACTGCAGATTAAATGCCTAAATCAACTACAATAATATCTACAACATCTGACACCTGTCTTGTTGCAAATGTGGTGATGACACCTGTCGTGTTGCAAGTGTGGTGATGACATCTGTACTCGCCTAATTGTGGTTGCAGGGGTCGAGACTCAGCTCCTGGCCCCGCCTCTTCACTGATCGATACTGGGTCCTCTCTCTCCCTGCTCCATGAGCTTTATCATACCTCGTCTTAAAGCTATGTATGGTTCCTGCCTCCACTACATCACTTGCTAGATTATTCCACTTCCTGACTACTCTATCGCTGAAGAAATACTTCCTAACATCCCTTTGACTCATCTGAGTCTTCAACTTTCAATTGTGACCCCTTGTTTCTGTGTCCCATCTCTGGAACATCCTGTCTCTGTCCACCTTATCTATTCAGCGCAGTATTTTGTATGTCGTTATCATGTCTCCCCTAACCCTCCTATCCTCCAGTGTCGTCAGGCCGATTTCCCTTAACCTTTCTTCGTAGGACATTCCCTTTAGCTCTGGAACTAACCTTGTTGCAAACCTTTGCACTTTCTCTAATTTCTTGACGTGCTTGACCAGGTGTGGGTTCCAAACTGGTGCTGAATACTCCAGTATGGGCCTGACGTACACGGTGTACAGTGTCTTGAACGATTCCTTACTAAGGTATCGGAACGCTATCCTCAGGTTTGCCAGTCGCCCATATGCTGCACCAGTTATCTGGTTGATGTGTGCTTCCGGAGACGTGCTTGGTGTTATACTCACCCCAAGATCTTTCTCCTTGAATGAGGTTTGCAGTCCTTGGCCACCTGGCCTATACTCTGTCTGCGGTCTTCTTTGCCCTTCCCCGATCTTCATGACTTTGCATTTGGCGGGGTTAAATTCGAGAAGCCAGTTGCTGGACCACGTGTCCAGCATGTCCAGGTCTCTTTAAAGTCCTGCCTGATCCTCATCTGGTTTGATTCTCCTCATTAAAGAGCGGTAAAATAACTTCTGCTCTATACTCCCACTACTTAGGCCACTTAACAATGAAATTCGCTCATTGGCATACCTGGAGAGGGGTTTCAGGGGTCAACGCTCCCGCGGCCTGGTCTGTGACCAGGACTCATGGTGGATCAGAGCCTGATCAACCAGGCTGTTACTGGTGGCCGCACGCAAGCCAACGTACAAACCACAGCCCCAGCTTCTTGAAGACAGCCAGGGGTCTATTAGTAATCCCCTTATGTATGCTGGGAGGCCGTTGAACAGACTTGGACCCCTGACACTTGCTGTGTTTTCTCTTAGTGTACTCGTGGCACCCCTGCTTTTCACTAGGGGGATGTTGCACTGCCTGCCGAGTCTTTTGCTTTCGTAGGGAGTGATTTTCATGTGCAGATTTGGGACTAGTCCCTCTAGGATCTTTAAAGTGTATATTATCATGTATTTTTCTCATATGCATTCCTAGATTAGACTTTGCCACCGAAGTGGCTAGTTTATTGTGCACCCCATATCCATCGTGTGGACGGTAGCGCAAGAGCATATGGATACACAAAAGGCCTAGGCACTAGGGCCCAAAAGGGTTAACAATTGTTCATTTGGATTCATATCTACATTTCACTTATCTGTTACAAGCAAATTTAGGACATTTAGGAAATTTGCTTAGTATATCTGGTATCTTATTTTCATTAATAAGATATCTTGACATGTCACATAGGTTATTATACTGTCTATCTCTATATTCCTCAATAAGTGGACAATTCAGCACATAGTGTTCAAGACAGTGACCATATGCCTGATCACATAATTTGCATTTAGTTTGATCATCATCTGTGTGTCTCCCAAACTGCCAGAAGTACTTGTAGCCAAGCCTAAGCCTGGCCACTACAACATCAGTCAGTACTTGTAGCCAAGCCTAAGCCTGGCCACTACAACATCAGTCAGTCTGTTCACATTGCAAGCTGCTCCATAAACATACTTATCTATGTTCTTGTTATCATAGTGGGTTATAGATCTACTCATGCTTCTAACTGCATTCCTATAGCAATCATTTTCATTATTTATTTCTCTCCTAATATTATTCCTAATGCTAGACACAGACATACCAAAGTTATATTCTACATTCTCTTTCTGGGTATTCTTCTTGGCTAACATATCAACTTTATCATGAAGGAGTAATCCAATGTGTGATGATTAGATTTTTTTTTAGATTTTGCCACCGAAGTGGCTAGTTTATTGTGCACCCCATATCCATCCTGTGGACGGTAGCGCAAGAGCATATGGATACACAAAAGGCCTAGGCACTAGGCCCCAAAGGGATTAACAATTGTACATTTGGGTTTATATCTACATTTCAATTATCTGTTACAAGCAAATTTAGGAAATTTGCTTAGTACAACTGGCATCTTATTTCATGAATACGATATCTTGACATGTCACATAGGTTATTATACTGTCTATCTCTATATTCCTCAATAAGTGGACAATTAAGCACATTATGTTCAAGACAGTGACCATATGCCAGATCACATAATTTGCATTTAGTTTGATCATCATCTGTGTATCTCCCAAACTGTCAGAAGTACTTGTAGCCAAGCCTAAGCCTGTTGGACGGGTGTTTGAGCTTGGGATTTTACTCGCTAGATTCTTTCCTATGGTGGAGAAGAAAACATTAAGTCTGTTTGCTGTCTCAGTAGGTGAGAGTAGGGGTTCATCTGCTTTTGATAATTTGATGGTGTTGATTTTCGCTGTCTTATTATTTCCTAGAATTGCAGATAGGGTCTTCCAGGTCTTTTTCATATCACCTTTTATGTTCTGGAGTCTGTTCTCATAATACAATTTTTTTTATCTTCTTATCAGGCTGGTAAGGATTGATGAGTAGCGTTTGGATTGTTCTCTGGTTATTAGACCCCTTCTGTATTGTTTTTCATATTGGTGCCTTTTGTTAATGGATTTAAGGATGCTGGGTGTTAGCCAGGGATTGTTAAGTCTCTTAGCTGTGATCTGTTTAGTTTTTTTAGGGCAATGTTTGTTATAGAGGTGGTGGGTTTTAAGGAAATTCTTGATGCATTCATTAGTATCTGTATATGTTTCTAACTCATTATGCCAGTCAATGTTAATCATAGCTGTTATAAAGTTATTTACAGCTGACTCGTTATGTAGTCTGAAGGTAACTTTTGTAATATCTAGGGGCAATTTACCAAGGTTAGTTATGAGAAAGGTCGGATAGTGGTCTGTGGTGTTGTCTGTGATTATGTCTGATTTTAGAGGGGATATAGTATTAGTCCAGATGTGGTCTAGTAATGAGATACTAGTCTCGGAGATTCTTGTAGGTTTTGATATTGTTGGTAGTAACAAGCAGTTGCTCATAGTGTTTGTGAATTCTGTTACTTGTGGGTCCTGGTCATGTAGGAGATTTATATTGAAATCTCCTGTGAGCAGCAAATGGTCTTTGTTCATGTGTGCATCAGTTATCAGGTTACCTAGTTTTTCACTAAAATGGTGAATGTTTGACTGTGGTAATCTGTAGATGTTTATCAGTGTGAGGGGTTTTTGCAGGTCTTTTGATTTAAATTTAGCTATAATATATTCTCCATGCTCATCTCTTATGCAAGAGTTATTGATAAATTCAAGTTGATCTGAGTAATATATAGCTATTCCACCCCCTCGCTGATCTGTCCTACAGTTGTGAATGGCTGTGTAACCTGGAATGGCATAGACATCTGTAGTATCAGGCTTTAGCCAGGTCTCAGTGAGTGTGATGATTGACATATTGGTCTGGAGGGATTGGAGTAGTGCTGTGAGGTCATCATAATGTTTGCTCAAAGATCTAACATTATAATTGAAGATAGTTATGTTATTGTTGGCTCTGAGTAATGTCTTTGCTTGATCTGCTGTGTAATAGTTGCAGTTGCTGTTGGAATCATGTAAGTCATTTAATAATAGGTTGATATCAGGATCAATTCCTGTAATCATAAGATTTGATGTGATTCTATAACTAGACCTGAGAATAATAGATAATACTAAACTTAATAATATGGTACTAGATTAAATTCTTAGTAACCATTGGATTATTACAAATTATTAATAATTGTTTACAGAGATATAAGATATTTGACAGAGTTCTTGGCACGTGATTTTGTACCTTAGTCAATTTATATAAATGCAATTAATTGAACTATGGTAGTTTTATTAAAGCTGGGAATAAAGGAGCTAGGGAAAATAATAGTAAACAATGAAATTAAAGTAAATTAGTACCTGAGTTGGCACCTTAATTATTATAATAAAAAATAATATAAGAACTGTGGCAATTAGATTTTTTTTAAATAAAAACTAGGGAACTAGGGAATATAATAGTAAACAATGAGAGTTAACACTTTAGGGAATATAATAGTAAACAAAGAGTAAAACACTTTAGCACCAGAATTAGCACCTTAATTATCTTTTAAAGCTTCAAGTAAAGGAGTTATTGGATGAAAGGCAGTACTAGGTATTGATTTGTTGGGAACTATTTCAAGAGAATATACAAATGGGGATTAAATTAAATGGACAGATAGTAAATATGATATAAAATTAACTTAGAAGCAAGATTTGATTTATATTATAAAGTTGAAGCAAGTAATAGCACTAAAAGTAAAGTACATAGTGTATGAGGTAGTTGGTACTAGCTAGTATAAAGTTAGTACAAATTTTTTTTCACAAAGTAGTAGTAACATACACTAATACAGCACACGTATATTATGTGTTGAGGACAATAGGCTAATCAGTAATGGTAATGTCAGCTTGTCTAAGGAAGTTGGTGAGATCACGTTCGTTTGATATAGAAAATTGCTGACCTGTTGATGCTTTTCGAACTAGTATTTTCCCATCACGAGCGAAGCACTGATGGATTTTGTTCTCCAGTTTAAGTTTTCTCAGCCTAAACAGAAGGTTTTGACGTTTCCTGGTTAGGCCTCGTTGATGTACACTCCATTTTTCATTGTAATTGCTGATTTAATTAGGTCCTTTTTTGTATGATATGAATGAAGTCTGATCATTATACTAGGTTTACCTTGTTTTCCTAGCAATCGTGTTTCCTTGATTTCATTCCTTTGCACATTAACTCGTAGGTGGTCTTGTAATATGGTGATAGCAGTTTCCTTGCACTGGGATTGAGTTATGTCTCTGGGAATGTGGTTGCTGTTTATTATAACTGCATCAGACAAGTTATCTTGTTCGGTTTTGTCATCTTGAAAATCAAGATATTCATTAAGTCGAGTGTGCATGTTGTTATTCCAGTCCTTAATTGCTTCTTCCACCTTCATATTCAGAGTTGTTATTTGATCGGTGTGACTGGTTATAACTGTTTGTAGAGTATTTTCTGTGTCAGTATTTCCCGATGTAATCTTCTCTTCAAGGTTTTGGATCTTGATCTCGAGGTTAGTTAACTTGGATTCATATTTCACTAGTTTTGCTTTGATGTCTTTGTTTTCATCTGTGCTCGCATTATTATGAGCACAGATAGGCACGTTCATGGAAATTAATTTGGATTTATATCTACAGTTCACTTATCTGTTACAAGCAAATTTAGGAAATTTGCTTAGTACAAGTAATAATAATATAATAATAATATTTTTATTTGGACATGATACAAAGAATTACATTTGGTTATTGAGATTACATGAGGTGTACATGCCAAAAGCCCCTAGTATGCAGGGCATGAAGGTATCATACCTTCACTAATAAGATATCTTGACATGTCACATAGGTTATTATACTGTCTATCTCTATATTCCTCAATAAGTGGACAATTCAGCACATAGTGTTCAAGACAGTGACCATATGCCTGATCACATAATTTGCATTTAGTTTGATCATCATCTGTGTGTCTCCCAAACTGCCAGAAGTACTTGTAGCCAAGCCTAAGCCTGGCCACTACAACATCAGTCAGTACTTGTAGCCAAGCCTAAGCCTGGCCACTGCAACATCAGTCAGTCTGTTCACATTGCAAGTTGCTCCATAAACATACTTATCTACGTTCATGTTATCATAGTGAGTTATAGATCTACTCAGGCTTCTAAATGCATTCCTATAGCTATCATTTTCATTATTTATTTCTCTCCTAATATTATTCCTAATGCTAGACACAGATATACCAAAATTATATTCTACATTCTCCTGGGTGCTCTTCTTTGCTAACATATCAACTTTATCATGAAGGAGTAATCCAATGTGTGACAGAATCCATAGCAAATGTACATTAATTCCTTTATCCCGGATTTTTGAGTATCTATACCTGGCTTCTCCAATGAGCATGCTGTTAGAGTCATTATATGAGTCAAGAGCCTCCAATGATGACATAGAATCAGTAATGATGATAGAGTCAAGCTCAGTGTCATAAGTTAGCTTTAGTGCCATTAGGATTGCAAACAATACAGTTTGCAGTGTAGACGCCCAGTTGTTAATTCTTATGCCTTGTTCAAAAAAATTATTATTGTTCTTAACTAGGGAGGTGGCAACCAGAGCAGATGCAGCCCTGCCAGAAGACTCCTGTTTAGATCCATCAGTGTATATAACTTGTGATAACTTGTTACTACCAGCTAGGCGAGAAATTTCTTCTTGAGCAGTTGCTTTAACAAGTGATTTAAGGAAGGGATTACTAGCAATGAGCTTCTTGGGAGGGACTTGCAGGTATGTGATATTAAATGAACACATCTTCCATGGAGGGGTGAAATGCTCTTGTTGTCTACAGTGATACAATTCATGCAGGTTGTAAAACTTAATGTAATTGCATGTTTTCACAATCCATTTAGATCTGTGAGTATTTACTTCTAGACATTTAGTAAGATTCATTGTGACAGTGTCTGGTTCATTTCTTAACATTCTAATACCAAGTACAGTGTTAATCTCAACAATCCTATCACTGATACTAGTAATACCAAGCTCCTTCCTCATATTAAGAACCTTTGTAGATTTGGGACAGCCAAGAATAATTCTGAGAGCTTCATTTTGCATTAACTCCAAGGGTCGGAGATAACTTTCTCGAGCTAATATCAACATGGGAGCAGCATAATCAATTAAGGACCTAACATAGGCTATGTACATCATTCTCGCGATTCTCACATTAGCACCATAGTTGAGGTTGTAGCCAGCAACAGCTTTAAGAGCATTTAGTCTATCTTTGCATTTTTTATTTAGTTGTGGTATAGTAGATTTGGTAAAGGGTACATC
>WNWK01021152.1:0-34522 GCA_009830355.1 Cherax destructor | reverse complement strand
TCTACACATTTCCTTATCACTGACGGTGAGCTGACCTGAGTAACTTTTGAGTGGGCCTATCTTGTCCCTAATCTTACTTCCGTATACCTGAAAAAATCCTTTTGGGTTAGTCTTCGATTATCTTGCAACTTTAACCTTATAGTCTCTTTTTGCTTTTCTTATTCCCTTTTTTATTTCTTTAACTGAATATATTGATTACTTAATTGCCCCTCTCCTCTTTTGATTCGCCTATATATGCCTCTCTTTTGACCAATGAGATGTTTTAATCTATTGTTCATCCATTTAGGATCATTTTTGTTTGATCTGATTTCCCTATTAGGAACATAAGTTGTCTGAGCAGCTAGAACTATTCTCTGGAAAACGTCATATTGGCAATCACCACCTACCTGACCCACTGTCAGATCATTCCAGTTCAGCCCACCCAGGTAATTTTTCAGATCTATGAAATCAGCCAGGCGGAAGTCAGGGACAGAGACTTGATTGCCATTATTAGGGTAATTCCATGATATATTAAAACTGAGTGATTTGTGATCACTTTCCCCAAGCTCATCATTAACCTCAAGATTATTAATTAGCGATTCTCTGCTGGCAAGAACCAAGTCTAGCAGGTTATTTCCTCTAGTTGGTTCTGTCACCAACTGTTTCAAAAAACAATCCTGAATTGTATCAAGAAAGTCACTTGACTCTAAATTTCTTGTCAAATTGCTCCAGTCAATTTGTCTAAAGTTGAAATCTCCTATTAGCACAACATTTTCATATGTAGATGCCTTACGAATTTCATCCCATAGAAGTTTACTGCACTCCCTATCAAGATTTGGGGGCCTGTAAATCACACCCAAGATAAGTTTTACACGGCCTTCAAGAAGCTGTAACCAAACAGATTCAGTGGCTGACGCTTCTAATTTTATATCTTGTCTAACACAACAATTTAAATTGTCTCTTGACTTACATCGCTACTCCACCACCCTTCCTGTTGACCCTATCAGTGTGGAACAATTTATAGCCTTGTATGTGACATTCCGAAGGCAACTCTCTATCTTTCAGATTGAGCCAGGTCTCTGTATGTTGTTATACTACAGTATGTTGTTATACTACTAAACGCAGGTTACAGTAAGTTGTTATACTCCGTCATGCAGGATACAGTATGTTGATATACTCCGTCATGCAGGATACAGTATGTTGATATACTCCGTCATGCAGGATGGGGTTCAAACATAAGGAAATGAGGATAGGAGACTTACTATAGGTACAGTACCTACAGTAACTTTCACGAAGGATACAGTACCTACAGTAACTTTCACTAGAGGTACAGTACCTACAGTAACTTTCACGAAGGGTACAGTACCTACAGTAACTTTCACGAAGGGTACAGTACCTACAGTAACTTTCACTAAGGGTACAGTACCTACAGTAACTTTCACGAAGGGTACAGTACCTACAGTAACTTTCACGAAGGGTACAGTACCTACAGTAACTTTCACGAAGGGTACAGTACCTACAGTAACTTTCACTAAGGGTACAGTACCAACAGTAACTTTCACTAAGGGTACAGTACCTACAGTAACTTTCACTAAGTGTACAGTACCAACAGTAACTTTCAATAAGGGTACAGTACCAACAGTAACTTTCACTAAGGTTACAGTACCTACAGAAACTTTCACTAAGGTTACAGTACCTACAGAAACTTTCACTGAGGGTGCAGTACCAACAGTAACTTTCACTAAGGGTACAGTACCAACAGTAACTTTCACTAAGGGTACTGTACCAACAGTAACTTTCACTAAGGGTACAGTACCTACAGTAACTTTCACTAAGGGTACAGTACCAACAGTAACTTTCATTAAGGGCACTGTACCAACAGTAACTTTCACTAAGGGTACAGTACCTACAGTAACTTTCACTAAGGGTACAGTACCAACAGTAACTTTCACTAAGGGTACAGTACCAACAGTAACTTTCACTAAGGATACAGTACCTACAGAAACTTTCACTAAGGGTACGGTAGATACAGTAACTTTCACTAAGGGTACAGTACCAACAGTAACTTTCACTAAGGGTACTGTACCAACAGTAACTTTCACTAAGGGTACAGTACCAACAGTAACTTTCACTAAGGGTACAGTACAAACTAACTTTTACTAAGGGTACAGTACCTACAGTAACTTTCACTAAGGGTACAGTGTCGCGTGGGTCTTGGGAGAGATATATAGGAGGTCAAAGATACTCCTTGTTGGATGGTTACGGTATATTTACAGTAAGTGAAGGAGAGTCCAGCTACACCGTCTGTCTCGCTCGTAGGTCTAACGCTAGTGAGGGTGTGCCTATGTGAGCCTATGCACATGCGCAGAGCCTCTGACGTCAGCGGGTATCGTGACATCACACGAAAAGGGACCAGCTGTATAAGTGGGATGAATGCTGGATGCTGGTACACTACACAAGTGTACATATGATACTGATACGACAGCTCGGCCATGTTATCGTATGACGTCTCGGCATACTATACGACTCTATAGGCTGAACAGACAGGTGGAACTGGGTGAATCTATACAATAGCAAACACATTATAACTTTGAACTGATCAAGATTAATCTTACTCTCACACTTCTTAAGTTAATGGTACATAAGAGAAATTTAATGGATCTAGATATAACGGATTATATAAATTACAATTTGCAAATTTGATCGATCAATCTGTATTCATGCACTCAGCGGGTTCTGAGGAAGAATAAATATATTTACAAGGAAGAAGTTTTAACAGAAAAGAGAGACTCGGCTAGCACGGTCAACTGTTAAAGCTCAGAACTCGCAGGGAACATGAACACACAAAAAAAAAATTCTAGATAATGAACACTTAGTAACAAAACACACAGTCGACAATTTCTCTTAACTCAATCATCTAATTGTACAGTCTATTTACATTTAACCCCAACTCTGCTAGGGTAAGATTTACATATGCAGAATGGTTATCATCTCTGGGTGGATCAAACTCTGTTACAGTAGGTAACTCAACTTCTGATTGAGGAGGGTCTACACTGATATCAACAAATGATACTTGGGGATTTCTCAACACTTGTCGTGTACGCAAGGAGTAACGACAATCAGGTTGTCCCTCTGACTCACTACTAGAAGTTGAAGGTGCGGGGTCAGACGGATTATCATTGTCAGTCACAACAGTCTGGTTGTCAGGGGCTTTGTCTTCGTCACATACTAACTTCATATGATCTAAATGTGATTCTTTACACTTACCCGTACTAAGTTCTCTAACTTTATACTTATTGCCCTTGATATGTTCAACTACTCGATATGGGCCAACAAACTTTTGGTCTAATTTAGGCATTGCTGAAGTTTTGTTAAAGTTGAACAACATGACTCTGGACCCTACTTGAACTTTAGTCGGTTTGGCTTTAGTATTAGTTACTCTAGTAAATTCTGCTGTTGACTTATGAAGTGTTTCACGGATTCTTCTGAAAACACTCTGAGCTTGGCTGGTACGAGTTGCTATGAAATCATCAGGGTTATACGACGGTTTTGGATTAGAATATAACAACTCATAAGGCAAACGCTTGTCAACACCATACAAGGCGTAATGCGGCGTATCACCTATAGAAGCATTGAAAGCAGAATTTATAGCACATTGAACATCAGGTATAACTTCATCCCAGGTTGAACTATTGGGATTAACAGTTGCTCTCAAGACATCGAGTACTTTTTATTAGTTCTTTCTGCTAAACCATTGCTGGCAGGATGGTGTGGAACAATGGTAGATTTAGTAATCTTATACAAGGCACATAGGTTTTCTAGAATCTCGTTGCAAAATTCACCTCCATTATCGGATACTAAGGATTTAGGAGTGGTGTGTCTACAGATTATACGTTCCTTAAACGCTTTAGCTACTGTCTCGGCAGTCTTGTCTGGAATAGGAACTAACTCACAATATCTGGTGAAATGATCGACCATCACACACAGATGTTTATTGCCTTGCGTTGTACATTGAAAATTAGTTAGCAGATCTATTGCAACTCTTTCCCATGGCTCACTAGTAGTGGGATACATCTGGATAGGATTGGGACCGTTGATATTACCCTTGTGTTTCATACAAACACTACACTTCTTAACATACTCGGTAATATCAGTTGCCATACGAGGCCAAAAGTACTTCAATCTTGCTTGTTTAATCGAACGGTCCATACCAGGGTGTGCAACACCTGGTGCATCGTGAATTAGCTGTAAAGCTACTTTTACTAGTGACTGAGGAATTACTAACTGGTATGCCCGTCTACTAGGCGTTCCCAGCTCGGTTACGCGATACAGTAATTCTTGGTTCATAATAAAGTCACTGATAGGTGCTGGTGGCTTCACAGTAAGAATAAGGTCTTCCTGTAGCAGGAATCGAGTCACACCAGACCACAAGGGATCTGTTCTTTGGGCATTCTTTACATCCTCAGCACTAAACGGAGGATCAGCAGTTACTACGCTAACATGACGCGATAAAGCATCTGCAACTACATTTGACTTGCCAGGTAAATGTTCAAAGGTAGGGTTGAACTCTTGGATAGTTAAGGACCATCTAGCTAGTCTTCCAGTAGGTTGTTTATTCTGGAACAATGGTATTAGAGGTGCATGATCTGTCAAGACATGGACAGGGTACTGATAAATTATGTCTCGGAAGTGTTTTAAAGACCACACTATTGCTAAGGCTTCTTGCTCAGTTACTGTATAATTCCTTTCAGCCTTTGTAAGGACTCGACTAGCAAATGCAACTGCGTTGTATTTACTATCAATCTTCTGTGCAAGAACTGCACCAATGCCTATAGAACTGGCATCAGTGGTTAAATAGAAAGGCTTTGTAAAATCTGGGAATTTTAAGATTGGAGCAGAAGTTAATCTTTCTTTCAAGGTTTGAAATGCTTTTTCTGACTGAAGGTCCAAACAAATGGAGCATCTTTCTTAAGCAACTCAGTTAGAGGAGCTGCTATTGAGGAAAAATTGGCAAATATGATCTATAAAAACCTGCTAAGCCCACAAAGGATCTTACGGCATCAGCAGTTTTGGGAGTTGGAAAATTCAATACTGCATCTACTTTACTTCGGTCAGTCATAACCCCTCTAGGAGTGACTACGTGACCCAGAAACTTAATTTCTGATCTGAAAAATTGACATTTAGACAGTTTGATCTTTAGATTGGCTTCTTCAAGCTTACTCAGTACCTTCTCTAGTCTTTCTAAATGCTTATTTACATCCTCGGACATAACAATTACGTCATCTAAATATACCATTAGATCTTTTCCTATAAGGCCTCTAAAAATATTGGTCATGAGCCTCGAGAATGTGATAGGTGAAGATCTTAATCCAAAAGCCATACGACAGAATTCGAAATGACCTGTTGGAGTAGAGAATGCGGTGAGCTCTTGGCTGTCCTCATGAAGAGGAACTTGCCAAAACCCTTGTAACAAATCGAGGGTTGAGAAGACCTTATTATCTCCTATATTACGTAACAGGTCACCAAGTACAGGAAGTGGGAAACGGTCTGGAATTGTTTTCGCATTTAACTTCCTAAAATCAATCACTGGGCGCCAAGTACCGTCCTTCTTAGGTACTAGGATTAAGGGCGCATTCCAGGGTGAGTTACTAGGTACGATCACACCATCGTCAAGCATCTTATTTATTAATTCCTCTGCGACAGCGACTTGTGAATGCGGCATCCTGTACGCAGGTACATAAATTGGTCTGGTACCAGGTTCAAGTGGGATACGATGGGACAATAGGTTCGTTAAACCCATCTTCTCACCTGGTAAGGCAATTTCTCTACAGTGTTTATTCAACAGTTTCAACAACCGTCCGACTTCGTCTGGAAAGTCAGTAGAAGCTAAGTCTTTCTCTTCTACTGGTGGAATAGACTGGTCGGTGGAGTGGATGGATCCTCCCGGTTGAAATAGCACCGACCCACTGGTCAGGTGGCAACTCATCCTCAACCCGAATAGGGTAAGGGTAGTGAACAAGATCAACAATGATGGTATTGGCTCTGAGTCGAACACTGTGACCCAAGGTATTAGCGACAACTAGGAATATCTTACTGTCTTGGACAGTATGTAAAGATGGCTCAACAAATAAACCCTTCACTCTGCAGGAATTACTGTCAACTAGAACATTGTCACCATCTGGAACATGGGGGACAACAACAGACACTCTAGTGAGGGCACTAGCTGCTACAGAGGTATCTTTCTGCAGACGGCACGTGACGTCGACAAGAGATGGCATTACTAATTTCAAATAGGTGTTTTCCGACAAGGCGTCCCCTGTGGAGAAACTACTACTTGAATTAGTCGGCATTGCCGAGATAGACTCAGTACTCAAGGCGGTCCGGGATACCTCCGGTACCTGAGTAGGCTGGGCACTATCTTGCATGTCTAAATTTGTTGAGGGTGGAACACAGACTTGAGTGACAGAATTTCCAGTGCCTGGCCGCTTGGCAACGCTACTAGGTAACATATCGGCTTGCAAGTACTTAATCCGGTCTGTAAACTCTGCAGCTGTATGGCAGACCTCGGATCCCAGTTGATAACCCCAAAATGGTACAACTAGGTCATCGATTTCTGCCTGCCATCGGTAAGGATCAAGCATAATTCGGAAATCTCTCATGGCAGCAAATCCGAGTAGAAGGTCACCAGGGAAACTAATCTTATCAACGACAAGGAAAGAAGTAGTTAATTCTCTACCTTGGATAAAGAAGGTAAGCTAGTCCGACCTCTGACACGTAATGGAGAACCCGCAACACCACGAAGGGTGGACACACAAGCTGGTTCTATGAGAAGGACATGTTTTAGCTGCTTATCTCTAAACAAACTAGACCTGATGATATTGACTTGTGCCCCAGAATCCATAAACACCTGGACGGGTGCACCATACATGGATCCTTCTACTAAGGGACCCATATTTGCACTGGAACTAATATGCAAACAAGATGGCGGATTATCATCAGTAAAAGTTTGTTCCACCTCGTCTCCAAAAGTATCATCTTCCACCACTGGAATTTCATCAATAATTTCCTCAGTTATCTCGTCTACAGAACAGTCATCATCAGTTACTGGAGTTTCATCACCGCAATCCTCTCCATCGAGATCACACAGAGCCTCGAAGGAATTCTGGATGGGGATGGAGTACTCCGTATCTCCTACTGTCACCACGGGTCGGTCTGATTGGAGCGCTCGGATTCCCCCGAGTTCACAAACTTTGCTTGGTTCTGGTTATTAGGCTGAGAACCACGGCCTCTATTACCTCTTCTACTTCTACTGTATGAGCGACCACGGAAAGATCTGGAATACCCGCGGTTATTTAAGGCATTACACTCGGAAGTATCATGGCCAGCTATCCGGTGATAAGTGCAATAAGGTAAGTCTGGATAGGGCTCTTCGACAGTGCGACGTTTCTTAGAGGCATTGTCAGGACAGTTTATTGCAATATGACCTCTGTAACCACAGTTGTAGCAGATACGTCTGCTGTGGTCACTATAGGTACTACGGTTACTATGAGCGTACTGACTTTTCACACTCCTTTTGGAAGAAGAACGGGAATAATAGTTACTAGGGCCTTGCCGTGTTACACAAACGACAGGCGGGGTGTGGGTCTTGAGAGAGATATATAGGAGGTCAAAGATACTCCTTGTTGGATGGTTACGGTATATTTACAGTAAGTGAAGGAGAGTCCAGCCACACCGTCTGTCTCGCTCGTAGGTCTAACGCTAGTGAGGGTGTGCCTATGTGAGCCTATGCACATGCGCAGAGCCTCTGACGTCAGCGGGTATCGTGACGTCACACGAAAAGGGACCAGCTGTATAAGTGGGATGAATGCTGGATGCTGGTACACTACACAAGTGTACATATGATACTGATACGACAACAGTACCTACAGTAACTTTCACTAAGGGTACAGTACCTACAGAAACTTTCACTAAGGGTACGGTACCTACAGTAACTTTCACTAAGGGTACAGTACCTACAGAAACTTTCACTAAGGGTACGGTAGATACAGTAACTTTCACTAAGGGTACAGTACCAACAGTAACTTTCACTAAGGGTACAATACCTACAGAAACTTTCACTAAGGGTACGGTACCTACAGTCTCTTTCACTAAGGGTACAGTACCAACAGTAACTTTCACTAAGGGTACAGTACAAACTAACTTTTACTAAGGGTACAGTACCTACAGTAACTTTCACTAAGGGTACAGTACCTACAGAAACTTTCACTAAGGGTACGGTACCTACAGTAACTTTCACTAAGGGTACAGTACCAACAGTAACTTTCACTAAGGGTACAGTACAAACTAACTTTTACTAAGGGTACAGTACCTACAGTAACTTTCACTAAGGGTACAGTACCTACAGTAACTTTCACTAAGGGTACAGTACCTACAGTAACTTTCACTGAGGATACAGTACCTACAGAAACTTTCACTAAGGGTACGGTACCTACAGTAACTTTCACTAAGGGTACAGTACCAACAGTAACTTTCACTAAGGGTACAGTACAAACTAACTTTTACTAAGGGTACAGTACCTACAGTAACTTTCACTAAGGGTACAGTACCTACAGTAACTTTCACTAAGGGTACAGTACCAACAGTAACTTTCACTAAGGGTACAGTGCCTACAGTAACTTTCACTAAGGGTACAGTACCTACAGTAACTTTTCACTAAAGGCACAGTACCTATAGTAACTTTCACTGAGGGTACAGTACGTACAGTAAGTTTCACTAAGGGTACAGTACCTACAGTAACTTTCACTAAGGGTACAGTACCTATAGTAACTTTCACTAAGGCTACAGTAACTTTCACTATGTCTACAGTAACTTTCACTAAGGGTACAGTAACTTTCACTATGTCTACAGTAACTTTCACTAAGGGTACAGTAACAATGGTCACTTTCATTATGGGTACACTAACTACTGTATCTTTCACTAAGGGTGTCATGCTAAGAGTATGTTATATTTTATTCGGCGTATGTCACACACCCACATGGGCTGCCTCTCGACCAGCGAATCAGGTTTTTAATGATCAGAGGCTTCGTCGTTATTCCAGTACCTTGGTTCAACCAACCATTCACAAGGAAGCCCACCAAAGCTGTGAAGCGATGTGGTACACTTCTTAAACAACTATGGCAGACTTGCTTTCCCTGCTGGTCGCTATGGTTTACCATGTCTTATGCTTGCATTTGCCTACATGGAGGGTATTCCGGGGATCAACGCCCCGGCAGCCCAGTCCACGACCAGGCCTCCCGGTGGATTAGGGCCTGATCAACCAGGCTCTTACTGCTGGCCGCACGTAGTCCAACGTACGAACTGCAGCCTGGCTGATCCGGCTGTTTAACAGTCTTGGGCCCCGGACACTTAGTGTTTTCTCTTAGTGTACCAATGGCGCCCATACTTTTCATTGGTGGTATTTTGCACTGCTTGCCCAGCCTTTTAGTTTCATAGGGAGTGATTTCTGTGTGCAAATTCTGGACCATTCCTTCAAGGATTTTCCAAGTGTAGATTATGATATATCTCTCTCGCCTGCGTTCCAAAGAGTACAAGTTAAGTGCTTCCAAGCGTTCCAAGCAGTTGAGGTGTTTGATAGAACTTATGTGTGCAGTAAAGGTTCTCTGTATACTCTCTAGATATGCAATTTCACCTGCTTTGAACGGAGATATTAATGTATCGCAATATTCCAGCCTAGAGAGAACAAGTGATTTGAAAAAGATCATTGGTTTGGCATCTCTTATTTTGAACGTTCTCATTACCCTTCCTATCATTTTCTTTGCAGTTGTGATCGTGGCACTGTTGTGGTTCTTGAAAGTGAGATCCGAAGACATTACCACTCCCAGGTCCCTCACATTATTTTTCCGCTCTATTGTATGATCAGAGTTTGTAGTATTCTCAGTTCTAGGTATTATCTCCTCTAGTTTTCAATGACGGAGTAGTTGGAATTGGCCTCATTGCACATAGCTGTAAATACTATACATAGGTTATATATGTTGTAAATACCAGCTTGTTTTGTTGAAGGAAATACATTAATTTTTTATCTGCTGTCTTTTTCCTCGGTCCTAAGTGGTTATCTCATTACTGCCAGGTGTGCAGACCATATCTACACTTGTGTACGTAATAAAGGATACAGTAACTATGGTAACTTTAAAGGTGCTGAAGTTATACATAGGTGAGTATAACCACGGTCAGGATGATCCATCACTCAGGAGAGCAGAATTACCATACGGGCCCAGGAGCTGCCTAACCCTTACAGTTTATCGTTCCCACGAATATAATAGTAATATTGAATGTAAGAGTTACTGACTATGAAGATATAAAGTCACAGGAATCAAGCCCTTCATTTTTACAAGATAAAGGTGTCAAAATCGAGATATTACAATGGAATTTACCAATCTCTCTACATGAACTCATTGCAAAATCCTATACGAAATATACTTAACATACAACGTTCATTCGTGTCTAGGTCATGTTTCGTACAATGATAAATAGCTTAAAACTAATAGATACCATCTTTGGGGATATTGCGTGATCGAACCTGATTGCCTCCCATTCTCTGAGGTGCTGTATGACCCTTATAGTTTTAGCGCTCCCCAGATGAATGTTATATATTTTTTATTTTCAATGGTCTATACAAGGTATACCTGGAGTTTTCCTGGAGAGAATTCCAGGGGTCAACGCCCCCGCGGCCCGGTCCGTGACCAGGCCTCATGTTGGACTAGAGTCTGATCAACCAGGCTGTTACTGCTGGCCGCACGCAGTCCAACGTACGAACCACAGCCTGGCTGGTCAGGTACCGACTTTAGGTGCCTGTCCAGTGCCTGCTTGAAGACAGCCAGGGGTTTGTTGGTAATCCCCCTGATGTATGCTGGGATGCTGGGAGGCAGTTGAACAATCTTGGGCCCCTGACACTTATTGTGTTGTCCCTCAACGTGCTAGTGGCACCCCTGCTCTTCATTGGGGGGGGGTGTTACATCGCCTGCCGAGTCTTTTGCTTTCGTAGGGAGTGATTTTCGTGTGCAAGTTTGGTACTAATCCCTCGAGAATTTTCCATGTGTATATAATAATGTATCTCTCCCGCCTGCGTTCTAGAGAGTACAGGTTTAGGAACTTCAAGCGTTCCCAATAGTTGAGGTGGTTTATCGCACTTATGCGTGCAGTGAAGGTTCTCTGCACATTTTCAAGGTCAGCAATTTCACCCGCCTTGAAAGGTGCAGTTAGTGTGCAGCAATATTCCAGCCTAGATAGAACAAGCGATCTGTAAAGTGTCAACATGGGCTTGGCATCCCTGGTTTTGAAGGTTCTCATTATCCATCCTGTCATTTTTCTAGCAGATGCAATTGCTACGGTGTTATGGTCCTTGAAGGTGAGATCCTCTGACATGATCACTCCCAGGTCTTTGACATTAGTTTTTCGCTCTATTGTGTGGTTTTAATTAGTTTTGTACTCCGATGAGATTTTAATTTCTTCACTTTTTCCGTATCTGAGTAATTGAAATTTCTCATCATTGAACTTCATATTGTTTTCTGCAGCCCATTTAAAGATTTGGTTTATGTCTGCTTGGAGTCTTGCAGTGTCTTCAACGGTGGACACTGTCATACAGATTCGGGTGTCATCTGCAAAGGAAGACACAGCACTGTGGCTTATATCCCTGTCTATGTCCGATATGAGGATGAGGAACAGGATGGGAGCAAGTACTGTGCCTTGTGGAACAGAGCTTTTCACAGTAGCTGCCTCAGACTTTACTCTGTTGACTACTACTCTTTGTGTTCTACTTGTTAGGAAATTATAGATCCATCTACCAACTTTTCCTGTTATTCCTTTATCACGCATTTTGTGTGCTATTACACCATGGTAACACTTGTCAAAGGCTTTTGCAAAGTCTGTGTATATAACATCTGCATTCTGTTTGTCTTCTAGAGCATCCAGGAAGTAAAAAAAAAAGAGATCAAAGTTACGAGATAATTAATAAAATTATAATTATCTAGCAATAAAAAATAACTGAGTGGAGCTAATTTATATTTTTACAATACAATATAATGCAACGCAAGTTACCCGAGGATTGTTTCAGCAGACCCGGTTATAAGATGTTCAGTACAATGATCATTGTACGTAAAATTCTCAGTAAAACAGCTTAGTCTGAATAAGTAAGTTAGTTTATTCAGGTATAGACAAATACATTTACATACATTATCATACATAGCAGCATATGTGTAGAGAACCTAGGATAACCCAAAAAAGTCAGAGTGACTTATTTCCAATATACGAGAGTAGAAAAAAACGGAAACAAGAAGTACAGGAGGATGAATATAATGAAGGAAAACTCAAAAAGCAGGTTACAAGATGTGTTCGAACAGAGTACATTGCTGTCATGAATCACATCAAGGTAAGACAGTACGTACTTTTCATCAATAGCTGTGAAGCTCTTGGCAAGAGAACCTTTGAAATCTTCAGGCAGAGAGTTCCAGGACTTAGGAACTTATTGGGGCTCAGATTTTGCTAAGGTCGAGTTGTACACAGTGGATACTAAGGAGGTATTTGCATATTGTATCACGCTTGTGAGGTCTCTTGCAGCAATCCAGGAAGAGTTTTAGAGTATAGTCTATATTTGTATTGATTGCTCTGTATATATATTATGCAAAGTATTATGAGTGAATGTTATGCACGTTGAGTAAGTATAAACTTTCGAGGTGTGGAGGAATGTGTTGTCCAGCAGTTCTTTGATTGATCATCCATAACGCAGCTTTTTTTTAAAGTTACTATAGGAGTTAGGTGATTTGCTGTAGTATACCTTCAGACACAAATACCATAGGTGAGGTATTTACAGATCAGAGAGTTGTATAGAGCAACTGCTGCTTTGTTTTAGGTACGTATATAGTTACGTATCTACGAATGTTGGAAAGAATGCCCAAAATTTTGGAAACCTTTGTGTATGTGCTGGATAGGAGTGTTGAATTTTTAATTACCGTCAAGATATAGACCAGGGGTGGGCAAATTCTTCGATAAGAAGAGCCCCATATAATACTTTTCATATATTTTTGAATGTTCAAGAGCCATAGAAAATATTATTTTAAAATTGTATTTATAATAAAAAATACAACTATACAGTAGTCATACTCACCACAGCAGATGGCTGATGGTTGTATAACATATAAGACATACAATCTTTTCACCCTTAACAGTTAAAACAAAATCGTCTTACCCATTGTTGGTTAAACATTATCTTTTCTTGATCGTATATAGTTTTATATTCTAATGTTGATCGGACATTTTAAACAAGGGTTTTATAACTTTAGTAAATACTTAAGACTGATTTTAGTTAATCAGAGAAGTACTTATCTACACTGCACTGCACTAGTCTGCAGAGGTGTGAGCACAGCTCACACCTAGCCAGTAACAGAAAGTGGTTTATAAAAGTGTTGCAGACTAGCAAGTATTATGCATGAGCATCATAAGACATGAATTTATCATCACTTGGTACATATTCCGTATATTATTACTTTGAACACAACACCTCTCTGTGTGTTTAACTTTAGGGCGTGTCCCAAGAATGTCCTTAGACGGAGAATAATAGAGACTTGTGGGCACACCTACCCACTTGTATTTAGCGCTTCTTTTTAATACCGTAAAAATAATAATTAATAATTATTATTTATTATTATTATTATTATTATTATTATTATTATTATTATTATTATTATACTATTATTACTGCTAGTATTATTATTGTTATTATTATTTACATTGCTAACTTTGTTACGGAACTTCAAAATATTTTTTAGGCATGTTTTCCCTTTTCCTTTTTTTCGAATCCAATGCTGGATGTCTCTTGTAAATGCTCTCCTATCTCTAGTTACTCCTTCAACCTTCTCCTTGCAATATACTCCAGAACTATTATTATTATATATGTCGACAAAACTGGCGTAATTAAGGACGTTTGTCTGTTTCTGTGAGAATATTAAGACAATTGTCTAGACGACTCAATTTCTGCAGTTTCAGGACCCATAACACGGATTCCGTTGTGCCTAGTTCATTAAATTTAAGTTTTTATCATATGCTCTTGTATATTGATAATCCAACATCTCTGTTCGCCTGCGAATGCCTTCTCAAATCTTCTGTTTATTCCTTTACAATCGTTGTCTTCTGTACGATCTCCTTTCCCTTCTTTATTTCAGTCCTAACGACTGGTCTCATAATCACAGTCCACAGTTGTTCCTGCTAACCTCTGCACCTTATAAGCCACGCAGAGTTAAATGAACCTTAGTTGGAGATTTACCTGGGGAGTTTACCTAGAGATTTACCTGGAGAGTTTACCTGGAGAGTTTACCTGGAGAGTTTACCTGGGGAGTTTACCTGGAGATTTACCTGGAGAGTTTACCTGGAGAGTTTACCTGGAGAGAGTTCCGGGGTTCAACGCCCCCGCGGCCCGGTCTGAGTGAAATAGAAATAAACACAAAAACATCCGCTGTTAGTGACCTGATGTTATTCACATCAATGGTATTGTTAACCTGCTTCACGTGTGAGGACATTACATCTAACACAAGGGATTTTATGTATATATTTATTGTATATTATTAATTAACAACCAACTGTATGGGGAGACTTTGTGGAACAAATGTTATGTGAATAGAATCCCCGATGACCACAATATTCATTCATATACATTTCTTTATATACATCTGAGTGTTTCCTGCTTTTCAACTAAAGAATATCTAATTAAATTTAGTAACAGTGGAAATAAATTGTAAATGAAAATAAATAAATTGTAAATGAAAATAAATAAATTATATGTCGTGCCTAAGAGGTAAAATTGGTCAATTAGCAAGAACTCATTTAAAATTAAGTCCTTTTTAAAATTTTCTCTTATACGTTTAAAGATATATTTTTTCATTTATATTTAGGTAAAAAATAATAATTTTGTACAAAAAGAACCTTAGAAAACCTACCTAACCTTGTTATAACAAGCGCAATTTAATTTAGCTTAATCCAACTAAATATATTTTAGATAAGTTTACGATAATTTAATAAACAAACACAATGAAATATATTTTTTTTCGTTAGGTTCAGAAGGATTTTTGCGAAATTATTGCATACAGAAATTTTCGCTTGTCTTATTCGGCATGAAGAGCATTGCTATTTAAGTCAAAATAGCAAGTTTTACCTATTCGGGACATTGTGTATATATATATATATATATATAATATATATATATATATATATATATATATATATATATATATATATATATATATATATATATATATATATATATATATATATATATATATATAGACAAGATCCGACACAAAAAAACTAGGCTAAGCCTATAGCAGGGGAAGCAAGAGTGGGAGGGGAGAGAAATAGAGATGATTATGGAACATGAAACCTGACAGTGAGACTAGGCTCAACTCAATGGCTTCCCTCAGAACGAGTGGACGTGTGTTCAAATACAGAAGTTTTCTTACCCTCGGTCGGAAAATATCAGTGTACAGGTGAACAGCGAGTTAACATCAAGTTTCTTGTGAAACTGAAGAAATCTGCAATGGAAACTTTTCAGTCACTGACTGAGAATTACGGTGAAGAGCGCATGTCTCGTACACGTGTTTTTGAATGGCACAGACGATTTCTGAAGGCAGAGGAAGCGTGATCGATGATCGGCCAGGCACAGCAGTTACCGATAGCAACATTGAAAAAGTGCGAGATGTGATTCAAAAAGGCAGAAGGTTCGGTGTTCGAGCAGTAGCTAAGAAAGTTCATTTAGACAGGGAAAGTGCTCTACGTATTCTAACGGGAGAACTTAACATGAGAAAGGTTTGGGCAAAAATGGTTCCAAAAATGCTGTCAGATGAACAAAAAGAACGTCGCAAGGAACTGTGTTTGGACATTTTGCACTGATGATGAACAAGATTTGTTGAATACGGTAATTATTTGTGAAGAAACTTAGGTATTAACTTATGATCCAGAAACCAAGTGACAATCAATGTTGTGGATGTCAACATCTCCAAGACCCCCCCCCCCAAAAAAAAAAAAAAAACGCATGAGTCGTTCGAAGTTTAAGTCCATGTTGATTGTCTCCTTCGATATCCAGGGTATTATGATGGCAGAGTGGGTTGCCAGCGGCCACACGGTAAATCAGCAGAATTACACTGAAGTCTTGATGAAACTGCACGAATGCGTGAGTAGGAAACGACCAGAATTGTGGAGAAAAAGGTGGACTTTGCACCAAGACAACGCGCCAGCCCACAACGCTTGTCTGTGAAGCAGCTTTTAACTAATAAAAACATCACTGTGCTTGAGCACCCACTCTATTCGCCAGACCTATGCAGCTGGCTCCCTGCGACTTCTAGATCTTCCCAAAGATCAAAGGAACCCAATTTTTTATTCGTTGTAGATGTGAAAGCAAAAACGACGGAGATCCTCAACAGCCTCTCAGAAAATGATCTGCGGAGTTCCTTTGAAGGTTGGCAGCATCGAATGCAATTTTCTGTCAACTCAGAAGGGAACTATTTTGAAGGTGATCGTAGTTGATTTTCTTAATTTGTTAAATAAAAAGAGTCTCATTTTTTATAGAGTGATTTAATAATATATTATTGATGTGATCAATATTGATGATGAAGGCTGCCGGAGTTGTGGTGGTGAAGGCTGCCGGAGTTGTGGTTGTGAAGGCTACTGTGGCGGCTTCTGTTGTGTGGTAGTAGTGGCGGCTGCAAAGGCTACTGTTTTCTGGTAGTAGTAGTAGTAGTGGCGGTGGAGGCTACTGTTTTTTGGTAGTAGTAGTAGTGGCGACGGTGGTTGTTGTACTTCGGGTGCCACAATCCACCTGTGAGAAAGAAACATTAGGCTGACAATAATACGAGAAACTCTGACAAGTAGGTTGAACAACTCCACCTACATCTGCTAGATATCACCAAATAATTCTGTTATTCACTAGCTAAGTCCTACAAGTTCAAGTCTGCGCAATTTGTACTCTTGTCGGGCCCCAACTTGAATCATACAACACCCACTTCGCCCATGGAGACCAGCTGGCTGAGAATCATGCACCTCTCGGTACAACTCTGCTGCACTGATAAATAGTTAATGGGGGTTTAAAGTCCATAGGCCACACTTTGGTTATTAAGAAAGACTTCACGTAGCCTTTTGACTACCAGACAAAAATACTTAATCCCTGAAATAGGGAGTAAAAAAAAATTTTGTAGTACAGGAGGATACCGTATTTACAGCACCTATTTTCGGTATTCCACGTTTTCGTTGGCTTTCAACTGACCCATTGTTCCACACTCTGGCGACAAACAACGGCAGGCGAGTGTCGCCAGCGGGTGGAAGAAGAACTACACCAGCTGTAAGGCAGGTGGAGGAAGAACTACACCAGCTGTAGGGCAGGTGGAGGAAGAACTACACCAACTATAGAACAGGTGGAGGAAAAACTACAACTGTAGTAGTAATACAGTAAGGTACTAATCTTATCATGATTACAAAAGGCAATGACAATTATATATAAATTCAGGATAATGGACCATTGCTGGCTAGTCTGCTAATCTCTTTCTCTTTTTTATCTTCCCGCAACTCTCTCTCTCTCTCTCTCTCTCTCTCTCTCTCTCTCTCTCTCTTCTCTCTCTCCTCTCTCTCTCTCTCTCTCTCTCTCTCTCTCTCTCTCTCTCTCTCTCTCTCTCTCTCTCTCTCTCTCTCTCTCTCTCTCTCTGCTTACCGCTTTTCCCCACACACATTTATCACGGCTGTCACTGAAGTAATATCCCGTTGGACAGGTGACCATTTCTCCTACATTGGGTTGAGTACAGTGGCAGTAACTGCTACAGTCCTGGGGATCTGCTATTAAAGTTACTGTGAAAAATATTCTGCTACACTGAGCAGCCAGCTTCTCTGGGCAGGGAATGGGGCTCGGGGTCTGGTCCTGCGTCTGGGACGAAGTCTGGTTCTGCGTTTGGGACGAAGTTGTGTTCTGCGTTTCGGACAAAGTCTGGTTCTGCACCTGACGCTGCGTCCTTTCTCGAGTAAGGGACTTCTGTTCTTGCGTCTGCTGGTCCTGCCTGTGGTGGTGTGCGTGAGACTCACACAGTCCCAGCACGGTGGCCACCAGCAGTAGTACCAAGGTGACCTTCATCTGTTGAAAATAAAGTATCGAGAAAATCAAAACGTACGAACCTTATTATAATAAGCGCAGTTTAGTTTAGCCTAATCCAACTAAATATATTTTAGATACGTTTATAATAATTTAATAACAAACACTGAAATATATTTTTTTTCGTTAGGTTCAGAATGATTTTTGAGAAATTATTCCATACACAAATTATCGCTTGCCTTATTCAGCAAGTTTTACCTATTCTGCACAACATTTTATATTATATATATATATATATATATATATATATATATATATATATATATATATATATATATATATATATATATATATATATATAATGTCGTGCCGATTAGGTAAAACTGGTCAATTAGCAAGAACTCATCTAAAATTAAGTCCTTTCTAAAATTTTCTCTTATACGTTTAAAGATATATTTTTTTCATTTATGTTAATGTAAGAATTAATAATTTTGTACCAAGAGAAACTTTGAAAACCTACCTAACCTTATTACAACAAGTGCAATTTAATTTAGCCTAACCCAACTAAATATATTTTAGATACGTTAACATTAATTTAATAATAAACAAACACAACGGAATATATTTTTTTCGTTAGGTTCAGAATGATTTTTGCGAAATTATTGCATACACAAATTTTCGCTTGTCTTATATGGCAAGAAGAGTGTTGCTATTTAAGCCAAAATCGCAAGTTTTACCTAATCGGCACGACATATATATATATACTATATACTGTATATGTATATACTATATATATTGCCTCCTCTTATCCAATTTATTATAATGCTACGCTATAAAAACTTTTTTTACATCCATCAAACACATTTTTAATAAACGTTTTTCTCATTTGCTGGAGAATTATTCCATTAGTTGTGTCCTTAGGACTTTGTGTTATGTTTAAAAGTTCCAACTTGTATACTTTAAATAATTTAGTTTTTGAATAGTTGCTTAATTAGTTTCATAATTTTGTTTGTTTTTAGAGGAATACTGTCACAATTTTTTTATTAAAGACCTGGGTCTTATTTCCGGAGTGTCTTGAAGAGCCTCAGGAACTTTTCAGATTTTTGATAGAGTTAAATAGTTTCTAAATAATGCTGGTTATTTTAACTTTGTGCTATGATGTGTGTTGTGTTTGTGTAGGAATTAATTTTTTACGTAGTTTTACGATGGGTGTTTTTTTCCAATTTCACAAGAAACTTCATTAAATACAAGTGAAGATAACTGTACGTGGCACATTATGTTGGGAGTCAGACTGAAACTGTACTAGGCTCCTCCAGCACAACTAGACTCAACACTTAAGAAAAACTCTACCGCGAGTCCCTGGGTGAACACACATTAACCTTCCCCCTCCCACACACATGACAGGCCCTTCGGCACTAGTGATAGCATGGTCCTGAGTTTCGAATACCTTGTGCAATTAAAAGCAGAGAGTGAAGCAGCACTGGAGGGAGAGAAGACAGACTTCGAAAGAGGGAACTGCACGGGCATAAGGCAATTCCTGAGGTGCAGTGAGAACAAAAAAACTAGTGGGAAAGACAGTGAATGAGATGATGGAACACGTGGCTACAAAGTGCAGGGAGGCAGAGGAAAACTTGTACCCAGGAGCAATAGAAACAATGGGAAGACCAGAGTGAGCCCCTGGTTTACCCAGAGGTGTAGAGAGGCCAAAGCCAGAAAATATGCTAGAGCATGAAAAAGTATAGAAGGCAAAGAACATAGGAAAAGAAAGAGATGAGCAAAAGAGCCAGAAACGAGTATGCATGGATAAGGAGGGAGGCTCAACCCGCAATTTGAGAATGACATAGCATCGAAAGCCAAATGTGACCCAAATTTGTTATATTGCCACATCATGAGGAAGACAACAGTCAGGGGCCAGGTAATAAAGGTTAAGAAGTAAGATGGAGAGCTGACAAACAATAAGTCTGTCGAAACAGGGCAACTGCAATAGGTATGAAAGACAGCAAATATAGTCTCAGTTTTCATGAAAGAGACGAAAAAGCAGCATTAAACTATAAAGCAGTGTCACTGACATGTACAGAATGTAAAGCTATGGAGAATATGAGGAGAAAAGTGGTGGAGCACTTAGAAAGAAACAGGTTTATATATGACAACCAGCATGGCTTCACGGACGGAAAATCCTTTGTCACAAACCTGCTGGAGTTCTACGACAAGGTAACAGAAAGTCAGGAGAGAGGGATCTGCAGATTGCATTTTCTTAGATTGTAAGAATGCTTTTGGCACAGTACCGCACAAGAGACTGGTACAAAAGCTAGAGGAGCAAGCAGGAATAACAGAAAAAACACTGAAATGGACCAGCAAATACCTGAAAAGACGAAAACAACGAGTGATGGTTCCTGATGAGGTGTCGGAATGGGTGCTTGTGACGAGTGAGATTCCACAAGGATTAATCTTAGGGCTGAGGCTGTTTCTTGTGTATTTGAATGACATGAGAGGAGGGATAGAGACAGAGGTGTGCCTGTTCGCAAACGACGTGAAGCTTATGAGGAGAATACAAATGGACGAGGATCAGGAAAGGCTTCAAAGGAAGCTGGACAGGCTACAGGCCTGGTCTGACAAGTGGCTCCTGGGGAAAAACAAAGAAGACCGAAGACAGAGTACAGGATCAGGGGACAAAGGCTGTAAACTTCACTCAATGATTACCTTGGGTGAGTGTCATCCCGAGCATATCCTCTGAGGCGCACGTCAACAATAACTGCTGCAGCGTATGCGCGGCTGGCAAATCTAAGAATAGCCTTCCGACATCAAAGTAAGGAGTCTTTCACGACACTGTACACCGTATACGTTTGGCCCATACTGGAGTAGGCAGCACAAGAATGGAACCCACATCTGGTCAAGCACATCAAGAAATTGGAGAAAGTGTAAAGGTTTGCAGCAAGACTAGTATCGGTGCTAAGGAGTACGTCCACTGAAGAGAAGTTAAGGGAACTCAACCTGACGATACTGGAGGACAGCATGAAAGGGGATATATGATATGATATCGACGTGCAAAATGCTGAAAGGAATTGACAAGGTGAACAGTGACAGAATATTTCAGAGATAGGAAATAAGAACAAGAGGGCACAAATGGAAGTTGAAAACTCAGAATAGTCAGAGGGATGTTAGGAAGTATTTCTTCAGCCTTAAAGTTGTCAGGAAGCGGAACAATCTGGAGAGTGAAATTACAAAGGTGGGATCCATACATAGCTTTAAAAAGAGATATGAGAAGGCTCCTGTAACAGGGAGAGTGGACCTAGTAGCGACCAGTGTGTGAATCGACAACTAGAACCGCATATACGTGAGTGTGTGTGTATATATATATATATATATATATATATATATATATATATATATATATATATATATATATATATATAATAGTACTAGACATGTATCTCTCACCTCGTGTACTGTATATGCCATCTTTATATCAACAATGTATCTCTCAAATCTTTTGTACCATATTATGTAATAAAAAAAAAATATATATATATATATATATATATATATATATATATATATATATATATATATATATATATATATATATATATATATATATATATATATATAATATATGCCGAATAAGAAAACTTGCGATTTTGGCTAAAATATCAAGCACTTCTTGCCGAATAGGGCAAGCGAAAATTTTGTATGCAATAATTCCTTAAAATCATTCTGAATCTAATGAAAAAAAATATTTCATTGCGTTTGTTATTAAATTATTATAAACTTATATAAAATATATTTAGTTGGATTAGGCTAAATTAAATTGTGCTTCTTATAATAAGGTTAGGTAAGTTTTCTAAGGTTCTTTTGGTACAAAATCATTAATTTTGACATTAACATATATGAAAAAATATACCTTTAAATGTTTAAGAGAAATTTTTAGAAAGGACTTAATTTTAAATGAGTTCTTGCTAATTGACCAGTTTTACCTATTCGGCACGATATATATATATATATATATATATATATATATATATATATATATATATATATACATATATATATATATATATATATATATATATATATATATATATATACATATATATATATATATATATATATATATATATATATATATATATATATATATATATATATATATATATATAATAGACACACACACACTTCACTCTGACACTGATATTGCATCAACAATGTCTTGAGATAACTGAGAAACTTATTAGATTATATTCTGTAAATATGGCCTTACAGTGAACGCGAGTATGATAAACATTTTTTTACTCAAAAAGAAAGATGCAGTTATTGGGAATTTAATATTCAAATTGACAAGTGTAATCCGATAGAGAAAATAAAATTGAATAAATTCTTGAAGCAGTAGTCCAGATTTTTTTCTTTAGCTTCTTTTGACTAATCTCACTTGTGTAAACAATTTTTTGACCTGTTCCTTACAAACAAAGAAATCTTAATAATCTTGTGGTCGGGAAATAACTTGAAAACATTAACAAATAATCAAAATAATCACAGGAAGAATAAAAAAAATTTGAGAAATAGTAAGGAAGAAACTTAAAGACTTTGTAGCAAATAGATGAGTGGCTTTAATAACAGTTAGGTGACACTTGAGGGCTTTAATAACAGTTAAGGTGACACTGAGTGGCTTTAATAACAAGTTAAGGCTGCAGAGTGACACTTGAGTGGCTTTAATAACAAGTTAAGGTGACACTTGAGTGGCTTTAATAACAAGTTAAGGTGACACTTGAGTGGTTTTAATAACAAGTTAAGGTGACACTTGAGTGGCTTTAATAACAAGTTAAGGTGACACTTGAGTGGTTTTAATAACAAGTTAAGGTGACACTTGAGTGGTTTTAATAACAAGTTAAGGTGACACTTGAGTGGTTTTAATAACAAGTTAAGGTGACACTTGAGTGGTTTTAATAACAAGTTAAGGTGACACTTGAGTGGTTTTAATAACAAGTTAAGGTGACACTTGAGTGGCTTTAATAACAAGTTAAGGTGACACTTGAGTGGTTTTAATAACAAGTTAAGGTGACACTTGAGTGGTTTTAATAACAAGTTAAGGTGACACTTGAGTGGCTTTAATAACAAGTTAAGGTGACACTTGAGTGGTTTTAATAACAAGTTAAGGTGACACTTGAGTGGCTTTAATAACAAGTTAAGGTGACACTTGAGTGGTTTTAATAACAAGTTAAGGTGACACTTGAGTGGTTTTAATAACAAGTTAAGGTGACACTTGAGTGGTTTTAATAACAAGTTAAGGTGACACTTGAGTGGTTTTAATAACAAGTTAAGGTGACACTTGAGTGGTTTTAATAACAAGTTAAGGTGACACTTGAGTGGTTTAATAACAAGTTAAGGTGACACTTGAGTGGTTTTAATAACAAGTTAAGGTGACACTTGAGTGGTTTTAATAACAAGTTAAGGTGACACTTGAGTGGCTTTAATAACAAGTTAAGGTGACACTTGAGTGGTTTTAATAACAAGTTAAGGTGTAAATACAGTTTGAAGAGTGGCTTTAATAACAAGTTAAGGTGACACTTGAGTGGCTTTAATAACAAGTTAAGGTGACACTTGAGTGGTTTTAATAACAAGTTAAGGTGACACTTGAGTGGTTTTAATAACAAGTTAAGGTGACACTTGAGTGGTTTTAATAACAAGTTAAGGTGACACTTGAGTGGTTTTAATAACAAGTTAAGGTGACACTTGAGTGGTTTTAATAACAAGTTAAGGTGACACTTGAGTGGTTTTAATAACAAGTTAAGGTGACACTTGAGTGGTTTTAATAACAAGTTAAGGTGACACTTGAGTGGTTTTAATAACAAGTTAAGGTGACACTTGAGTGGCTTTAATAACAAGTTAAGGTGACACTTGAGTGGCTTTAATAACAAGTTAAGGTGACACTTGAGTGGCTTTAATAACAAGTTAAGGTGACACTTGAGTGGTTTTAATAACAAGTTAAGGTGACACTTGAGTGGTTTTAATAACAAGTTAAGGTGACACTTGAGTGGTTTTAATAACAAGTTAAGGTGACACTTGAGTGGTTTTAATAACAAGTTAAGGTGACACTTGAGTGGTTTTAATAACAAGTTAAGGTGACACTTGAGTGGTTTTAATAACAAGTTAAGGTGACACTTGAGTGGTTTTAATAACAAGTTAAGGTGACACTTGAGTGGCTTTAATAACAAGTTAAGGTGACACTTGAGTGGCTTTAATAACAAGTTAAGGTGACACTTGAGTGGCTTTAATAACAAGTTAAGGTGACACTTGAGTGGTTTTAATAACAAGTTAAGGTGACACTTGAGTGGCTTAAATAACAAGTTAAGGTGACACTTGAGTGGCTTTAATAACAAGTTAAGGTGACACTTGAGTGGTTTTAATAACAAGTTAAGGTGACACTTGAGTGGTTTTAATAACAAGTTAAGGTGACACTTGAGTGGCTTTAATAACAAGTTAAGGTGACACTTGAGTGGCTTAAATAACAAGTTAAGGTGACACTTGAGTGGCTTTAATAGCAAGTTAAGGTGACACTTGAGTGGCTTTAATAACAAGTTAAGGTGACACTTGAGTGGCTTTAATAGCAAGTTAAGGTGACACTTGAGTGGCTTTAATAACAAGTTAAGGTGACACTTGAGTGGCTTTATTAGCAAGTTAAAGTGTCACTTGAGTGTTTATGGTTGTATGTGAACAGCAGCAACTTCGACTCAGGGACTATCACATCTACTGTAGTGAACCTTAGTTCTTATGTTCTGTCTGGAGTTTATATTTCTTGAACTTTATTTACATCACTTAAAACTTTCATCAGCTCCTACGGTTCTCTCAGTGGTTCCTCAGTCTTATCAGAACTTATATAAAAACATTACTAACTTGAATCTTTGTCCAGGTATTTTACTGTTGATGTTTGCCCGTCGAGTACAGCAAAGTGTCACATGCTCTGATCTTAAGAACACACCTGACCTGACCTGACCTTGGCTTTCTTCTTACCTCTTCACTTGACCAATCTTCTGCTTTTCCCCATATCTCTTCCCTCGACCTATCTTCTGTTTTCTCCTTGCCTCTTCCCTTGACCTTTCTTCCGTTTACTTCCTTATCTCTTCTCATGACCTGTCTTCCATTTTCTTCTTAATTCTTCACATGACTTCTGACTTTCTCTCTCAGAATTGATTGGATAATATCCCAGGATGAACCACAATACTTAAAAAAAAATATTCCTTTTCATATTTTGTGTCCTTAATTATCATAGTTATTCTTCCTTATGAATTAGCGTAGTCATAGTCCTTTGTGTACTTTCAGGAAAATAGATTGTCATTGTGTGGTACGGTGACCCGATCAGTGCTATCTATAATGCTGTGACTTTGTAAATGGTCCAAGTCGGACCGAAACGTCGTCGTAAGGTCCTCTCTTCTATGTGCGGGTTGTGTGTGTATTATACAAGTGAATTCTCACAGGGCAAGACATATATCATAGTACAAGATTGAATTGAATTTGTACATAATGTACTATGACTTCAGGTCCATGATATCAGTCCCACATTCCTTACAGCTTACTCGTTAGATTATATTAGTTAAGGATAATTTCTGATTAAGCTAATCGGATTGTTAAAGCAAATAAAAACTCCGTCAACAGCTACAAAATAACAGAAGTTTGGACATGAACTAAACACAAAACTCACGAAGTAAACATTAAGATATTTACTGAATAGCGGCATTAACCAATAACTTGTATTAACTTCTTTATATTAATGTTTGATATGAGGCTCCTAGTTAGTACAGTGTCTTAAGTAATTGTTGAGAGGTTTTGCTGTGACTTACTGACATGGCGCTGCCTTGGATTTTTGTATCGTTTTACTGTGGAAGTCCTGCTTGAATGAACACTCGAGTCAGAGTGTTGCAAGTGCTGGGAGACATCAAGTGGCTGCACGTGCGTGTTGACCTACGCTGCCTCAGAGAACAAGAACACTCAGGTCAGCCGATATATACCTGTCTGTGGTCCTTCCCATTGCCAGACGTAGCGACACTTCTCCAGAAAACTATAAAAATCATATAAAGTCGCTACGTTCATAATCTCTAAAACAAAAACTTTGGCATAGGAAGTCTTAATTATGTACCCTACTTAGAAGTGAGCTCTTCAAGTGGCCATGGGAACGCCTGGTGGCATAAAGGGCTCTCCCGTGCTTCCGGCAGCGCTCACACTTCGCCCGGCGGCGCTCAGTGACCCACACCAGTTCAGTTTTTGCGAAAAATTTAATAACTGGACGTGATACTCCCAACCCCCTGCACTCCCAATACTCTACAGTGGCTGAAAAGTTGCAGCTTAGCTTTTTCAAAAGACCGAAAGCTATAGTTCAACACTACTAAAACCTACAGGAGCTAGAGTACGAGCTGCGCCTTAAACGCAGTGAAATTTTGAGATCCGAGATATGCACAGATATTTTCAAAAGTATCTAAAAGGTCTTAGCTGCTTCATGATTCTCAGAAGCTGGAATTACGCCCAGTTAAATAAGAGATGAAACGTTGTGAAGGTATCCGCAAGTTTTTAATTAAAAAAAAAAGGCCCAGGAGATGCAGCCCAACACCTTAAAAAAAAGCCTCTGATTGGGAGCTCTATATCCAGAGCTGTTGCTCAACCCAGTCACTCACTTGTAAATAAGACTCACATGAGAGTTACGGCATTGTATTGTGAAGATGTGTCAGCTACCGGGAACTTTATTATTACACCTGAATAATAAAGTTCCTCGTGGAGAAAAAAATAATGACCCTTGAGGACGAATAATAAAGACACTGAAGGGCGAAAAAAAAAATACTGGAGAACGAAAAATCTTCACAATACAGCGTCATAACCCTCGTTGTGTCTTGTGTACACACTGGCTTGATCTGTGTATCACCAGTCACTTGTTAGCAAAATTAGTGACGAATGGAACTAGGCATGGTGAAGGTATTTAACATTTCACTATGTAACGTAGTAGCACCTGATGCTTGTGTAACCTAACTGTGAATTACTATTATGTGAGCAATTACCTCCACGAGGTTTACAGGGTATTACCTGTATTATTACGTTCCAGTAATTTGGGTGAGATAAGTGGGTCTTAATCACAGCAGGTCGCCGAACTGTCACTCCCTCGATGCCCACTTCCTACCACTCTCACCAAAATTAATAATTACAATAATAAAACCAGCTACTCTGGTAAATTAAAGTTGTGTAGGCTGTATATGATTAGGCTTGCCGGGTACACAGAATATAATTATTGTACATTAATTAAAATAGTGTTATTAGAAAGGAAATTCGTATTACCACTTACCATTTAATTACTGGATCACAATTATTATTTCTTGGAAACACACCCTAACGCTACCACCATAGCTAGAATTTACGATGGCCAACGCAAAAACTATTGTACATTATGGGTAAGCGTCACTTAGCTAAGGTGTGTTGTATTGAAGGATTGGAGTCCTCTATTTTTCCGTCCTTGTTGCCGAATTGTAAGGGTTTTCCACACTATTTACCCCAATTCTTCAGCAGGAACATGTCAGCAATTTCAAAATTATGGATTGAGGCCGATATACACCAATTGACCTTCGAGAATGTCTGATTACACTGCACAATTCAATCCAGTGTTCACACATTCAGTTTCAATATGGCGTCTCCCCGGCGTGACTCAGCAGCTGTTGTACACCCCCCCCCCTCACTCGAAATTTCTAGAAAGGGTCAAATCAGCATCACATTTTATTACACAATTATTGTATTATTCAGATTTACACATGCTGAATTTAGGAAACTCAAAAATTTTCCACACTAACCTAGTAGCACTGGATGCTTGTTTAACCTGACCTAGTAGCACTGGATGCTTGTGTAACCTTACCTAGTAGCACTGGATGCTTGTGTAACCTGACCTAGTAACACCGGATGTTTGTGTAACTATACCTAGTAGCATTGGATGTTTGTGTAACCTAACCTAGTAGCACCGGATGCTTGTGTAACCTGTCCTAGTAGCACAGAATGCTTGTGTAACCTGACCTAGTAACACCGGATGCTTGTGTAACCTGACCTAGTAACACCGGATGCTTGTGTAACCTTACCTAGTAGCACTGGATGCTTGTGTAACCTGACCTAGTAGCACTGGATGCTTGTGTAACTATACCTAGTAGCATTGGATGTTTGTGTAACCTAACCTAGTAGCACCGGATGCTTGTGTAACCTGACCTAGTAACACCGGATGCTTGTGTAACTATACCTAGTAGCATTGGATGTTTGTGTAACCTAACCTAGTAGCAACGGATGCTTGTGTAACCTGTCCTAGTAGCACTGAATGCTTGTGTAACCTGACCTAGTAACACCGGATGCTTGTGTAACCTGACCTAGTAACACCGGATGCTTGTGTAACCTTACCTAGTAGCACTGGATGCTTGTGTAACCTGACCTAGTAGCACTGGATGCTTGTGTAACTATACCTAGTAGCATTGGATGTTTGTGTAACCTAACCTAGTAGCACCGGATGCTTGTGTAACCTGTCCTAGTAGCACAGAATGCTTGTGTAACCTGACCTAGTAACACCGGATGCTTGTGTAACCTAACCTAGTAGCACTGGATGCTTGCGTAACCTTACCTAGTAGCACTGGATGCTTGTGTAACTATACCTAGTAGCATTGGATGTTTGTGTAACCTAACCTAGTAGCACCGGATGCTTGTGTAACCTGTCCTAGTAACAATGAATGCTTGTGTAACCTGACCTAGTAACACCGGATGCTTGTGTAACCTTACCTAGTAGCACTGGATGCTTGCGTAACCTTACCTAGTAGCACTGGATGCTTGTGTAACTATACCTAGTAGCATTGGATGTTTGTGTAACCTGTCCTAGTAGCACCGGATGCTTGTGTAACCTGTCCTAGTAGCACTGAATGCTTGTGTAACCTTACCTAGTAGCACCGGATGCTTGTGTAACCTAACCTAATAGCACTGGATGCTTGTGTAACCTAACCTAATAGCACTGGATGCTTGTGTAACCTGACCTAGTAGCACCGGATGCTTGTGTAACCTGACCTAGTAGGACCGGATGCTTGTGTAACCTAACCTAATAGCACTGGATGCTTGTGTAACCTGACCTAGTAGCACCGGATGCTTGTGTAACCTGACCTAGTAGCACCGGATGCTTGTGTAACCTGACCTAGTAGCACCGGATGCTTGTGTAACCTGACCTAGTAGCACCGGATGCTTGTGTAACCTGACCTAGTAGCACCGGATGCTTGTGTAACCTGACCTAGTAGCACCGGATGCTTGTGTAACCTGACCTAGTAGCACCGGATGCTTGTGTAACCTGACCTAGTAGCACCGGATGCTTGTGTAACCTGACCTAGTAGCACCGGATGCTTGTGTAACCTGACCTAGTAGCACCGGATGCTTGTGTAACCTGACCTAGTAGCACCGGATGCTTGTGTAACCTGACCTAGTAACACGGTCAGGTGTTTTCAGGCTGCCGCCCCCTTGGCTCCCAGGCCACATCCCTAGGACCCCCTCTCCCCACACACATACGAACACACTTGGTATTAGATATACTGCAAATTCAAAACAAACAACTGATCTAACACTATAAACAAGAGTATTAAACCAATTTATTTAACAATATGAATGGGTAAATTTACATCTCATCTGTAACTACATTGTCTTCACAATTTTAATGAGATGGATGTGCTTGTTGCAGGGACATCAGCTTCTTAATATCAGACTTGAAGGCACTAAGAGGAAGTCTTAGATCCCCGCGTTCAGTAATACTCAGTATGTTTACTTGGAAAGAAGGGTAGCGGTCAGATTTTTTTTTTTTTGTAACCAAAAATTTTAAAATATGATTTTTCGAACTTTGGCTTCACCTGCATGTTTTTTTTTCAGTGAACTTGCAGTGCATACATAACTAGAGACTTGGCCCTTGCAGATGTGAAAATCTGATTAGCAAAAGTACAAACATCGTCTGGTGTCTGATCTAGCTTGCGTGTGGCGCGTTGGAACAAATGTTTGGAATTTTAACTCAGATTTTGGACCACAAAATAAAATAAAACTATGCTTTCGTGTATAATTATATATTAATTTTATTCTCTGTAAAGAATTTGTGTTACTTAAGTGTTCGTGAATTAAATTTTTAAAACAAACGCTCCCTTAGTTCTGAAGCCTCCATGCCCCCTTTTTCATCAACGCCCCCTTTGGATCTTTCCACCACCCCCAGGGGGGCAGTACCGCCCACTTTGGGAATCACTGGACTGTGTAACCTAGCTTAGTAGCACGGTGACGCCTGTGTAAACTAGCTTAGTAGCACGGTGACGCCTGTGTAACCTATATTAGTAGCACGGTGACGCCTGTGTAACCTAGCTTAGTAGCACGGTGACGCTTGTGTAACCTAGCTTAGTATCACGTCGATGCCTCTGTAACCTGACCTAGTAGCACGGTGATGCCTCTGTAACCTGACCTAGTAGTACGGTGATGCCTCTGTAACCTGACCTAGTAGCACGGTAATGCCTTTGTAACCTGACCTAGTATCACGGTGATGCCTCTGTAACCTGACCTAGTAGCACGGTGATGCCTCTGTAACCTGACCTAGTAGCACGGTGATGCCTCTGTAACCTGACCTAGCAGCACGGTGATGCCTCTGTAACCTGACCTAGTAGCACGGTGATGCCTCTGTAACCTGACATAGTAGCACGGTGATGCCTCTGTAACCTGACCTAGTAGCACGGCAATGCCTCTGTAACCTGACCTAGTAGCACGGTGATGCCTCTGTAACCTGACCTAGTAGCACGGTGATGCCTGTGTAACTTGACCTAACAGCATAGTGATGCCTCTGTAACCTGACCTATTAGCACGGTGATGCCTGTGTAACCTGACCTAGCAGCACGGTGATGCCTCTGTAACCTGACCTAGTAGCATGGTGATGCCTCGGTAACTTGACCTAGTAGCACAGTGATGCCTCTGTAACCTGACCTAGTTGCATGGTGATGCCTCTGTAACCTGACCTAGTAGCACGGTGATGCCTCTGTAACCTGACCTAGCAGCACGGTGATGCCTCTGTAACCTGACCTAGTAGCACGGTGATGCCTCTGTAACCTGACCTAGCAGCACGGTGATGCCTCTGTAACCTGACCTAGTAGCACGGTGATGCCTCTGTAACCTGACCTAGTAGCACGGTGATGCCTCTGTAACCTGACCTAGCAGCACTGTGATGCCTCTGTAACCTGACCTAGTAGCACGGTGATGCCTCTGTAACCTGACCTAGCAGCATGGTGATGCCTCTGTAACCTGACCTAGTAGCACGGTGATGCCTGTGTAACCTGACCTAGTAGCACGGTGATGCCTGTGTAACCTGACCTAGTAGCACGGTGATGCCTGTGTAACCTGACCTAGTAGCACGGTAATGCCTCTGTAACCTGACCTAGTAGCACGGTGATGCCTCTGTAACCTGACCTAGTAGCACGGTGATGCCTCTGTAACCTGACCTAGTATCACGGTGATGCCTCTGTAACCTGACCTAGTAGCACGGTGATGCCTCTGTAACCTGACCTAGTATCACGGTGATGCCTCTGTAACCTGACTTAGTAGCACGGTGATGCCTCTGTAACCTGACCTAGTAGCACGGTGATGCCTCTGTAACCTGACCTAGTATCACGGTGATGCCTCTGTAACCTGACTTAGTAGCACAGCGATGCCTCTGTAACCTGACCTAGTAGCACGGTGATGCCTCTGTAAAATGACCTAGTAGCACGGTGATGCCTCTGTAACCTGACCTAGTAGCACGGTGATGCCTCTGTAACCTGACCTAGTAACACGGTGATGCCTCTGCAACCTGACCTAGCAGCACAGTGATGCCTCTGTAACCTGACCTAGTATCACGGTGATGCCTCTGTAACCTGACGTAGCAGCACGGTGATGCCTCTGTAACTTGACCTAGTAGCACGGTGATGCCTCTGTAACCTGACCTAGCAGCACGGTGATGCCTCTGTAACCTGACCTAGTAGCACGGTGATGCCTCTGTAACCTGACTTAGTAGCACGGCAATGCCTCTGTAACCTGACCTAGTAGCACGGTGATGCCTCTGTAACCTGACCTAGTAGCACGGTGATGCCTCTGTAACTTGACCTAGTAGCACGGTGATGCCTGTGTAACCTGACCTAACAGCATGGTGATGCCTCTGTAACCTGACCTAGCAGCACGGTGATGCCTCTGTAACCTGACCTAGTAGCACGGTGATGCCTCTGTAACCTGACCTAGTAGCACGGTGATGCCTCTGTAACCTGACCTAGCAGCACGGTGATGCTTCTGTAACCTGACCTAGTAGCACGGTGATGCCTCTGTAACCTGACCTAGTCGCACGGTGATGCCTCTGTAACCTGACCTAGCAGCACGGTGATGCCTCTGTAACCTGACCTAGTAGCACGGTGATGCCTCTGTAACCTGACCTAGTAGCACGGTGATGCCTCTGTAACCTGACCTAGCAGCATGGTGATGCCTCTGTAACCTGACCTATTAGCACGGTGATGCCTCTGTAACCTGACCTAGTAGCACGGTGATGCCTCTGTAACCTGACCTAGTAGCACGTTGATGCCTGTGTAACCTGACCTAGTAGCACGGTGATGCCTGTGTAACCTGACCTAGTAGAACGTGATGCCTCTGTAACCTGACCTAGTAGCACGGTGATGCCTCTGTAACCTGACCTAGTAGCACGATGATGCCTCTGTAACCTGACCTAGTAGCACGGTGATGCCACTGTAACCTGACCTAGTAGCACGGTGATGCCTCTGTAACCTGACCTAGTAGCACGGTGATGCCTCTGTAACCTGACTTAGTAGCACGGTGATACCTCTGTAACCTGACCTAGTAGCACGGTGATGCTAGTGTAACGTAGCCTAGTACCACGGGATCGCCAGATCCTTCTAGAAAAATAAAGGAACATTAAAGTTAATGGTTTTCAGTGCGTAAGTTAATGGTTTTCATGGTGTAGTGTTTACCATGACGTTGTCATGGTAAACATTACACCATGAAACTTACAGCAGTTGTTTTCCTCAACCAGGGCTCTTGATCTTGGGAATTGGATCTGCTCTCCAGTTCACTGAAGTAAGCCTGAATACCTTCCTTATTCCCCCCGTCCACAGGCGCAGTATAACCCTACGGGTTTAGCGCTCCCCCGTGATTATAATTACCCTCAATCATGGAATTATCGAGGATAACATTTTAAACAAATGTTTAAGTTAAAATTTCCTTTCTGCACTTGTTGTTGTTGTTGTTGTTTATAAAATATAAATCACTTCGCTTTTTACCATTAATGAAAATTGCGTAAACAAAATTCTTTTGTTGGAAACTTAAATGGCGTCTGGCTTAAATTTTTCAAAATTGTCATTATATATTGAAAGGTGAAAAGAAAGTTTTTGGAAAAATACCAAGACTTAAGTCATTAACTTAGATTATTTTACGTAGGCTTTCACTGACGGGAGAAAAAATTATTCCAAAATTAGATGCGCTTTAAGAACATAAGAACATAAGAAAGGAGGAACACTGCAGCAGGCCTGTTGGCCCATACTAGGCAAGTCCTTCACAATCCGTCCCACTAACAGAATATTTGCTCAACCCAATTTTCAATGCTACCCAAGAAATAAGCTTTGACAATTCTACCCACTCATGCGAGTCCCACTCCCAAAACCAACCCCTCTCACTCATGAATTTATCCAACCTAAATTTGAAACTACCCAAGGTCCTAGCTTCAATAACCCTACTAGGCAGACTGTTCCACTCATCAACTACCCTATTTCCAAACCAATACTTTCCTATATCCTTTCTAAATCTAAACTTATCTAACTTGAATCCATTATTGCGGGTTCTCTCTTGGAGAGATATCCTCAAGACCTTATTTATATCCCCTGTGTTAATACCCATTTCCACTTGTATACCTCGATCATGTCTCCCCTCATTCTACGTCTTACAAGTGAATGTAATTTTAGAGTCTTCAATCTTTCTTCGTAAGGAAGATTTCTAATGCTATGTATTAATTTAGTCATTCTACGCTGAATGTTTTCTAACAATTTATGTCCATTCTGTAATATGGAGACCAAAACTGAGCTGCGTAATCTAGGTGAGGCCTTACTAATGATGTATAAAGCTGTAATATAATCTCTGGACTTCTGTTGCTAACACTTCTTGATATAAATCCCAGTAATCTATTTGCCTTATTACGTACGCTTAGGCATTGTTGTCTTGGTTTAAGGTTGCTGCTTACCATCACCCCCAAGTCCTTCTCGCAATCTGTATGGCTAAGTTCTACGTTATTTAACTTATAAGTGCTTGGGTTATGGACCCCGAGCTTCAGAACCTTGCATTTATCTACATTGAACTGCATCTGCCACTTTTCTGACCACGAATTAAGTTTGTCTAAATCTT
>WNWK01021151.1:0-34522 GCA_009830355.1 Cherax destructor | reverse complement strand
CATTTCTCAAAAGATGTCTTTCAATAGAGTAAGGGGTTTTACGCTTCTTTTTCCCAAACATGTTGACTGGTGTATAGAAGAGATATTTATGATTTATAAGGCAAGAGTTGTTTGCCTGGCTTGAAGCAGTGACAGCTGTGGTAACAGGAACCTGCATGTATCACCACCCCCACTACTATCCCCCCCACCACTATCACCACCCCCACTATCACCACCACCACTATCACCACCACCACTATCACCACCACCACTATCACCACCACCACTATCACCACCACCACTATCACCACCACCACCAGTACCTCCACCTCCACCATCAACAACAACACCAGTACCACCATCACCACAACTACCACCATCACCACCACTACCACCACCACCACTACTACCACCACCACCACCATTCCCACCATCACCCCCCCATCACCACCCCATCACCACCACTACCACCACCATCACCACTAACATCACCACACAACAACACTACAACCACTACCACCATCACCACCAACACCACCAAAACCACTACCAACACTACCACTATCACCACCATCACCACCACCTATCACCAGCCACCACGCCCATCAGGCCCCGTACCCACACTATCAGGTGTATTGTGGGCGGGGCAAGTGGGCGTGTCCACTCTTATCTCTGAGCCAATCAGAGGAAACTGGACCCTGCCTTCCTGAAGGCTACTACCCTGGCAACAAGATAACAACCTTGTTAGTCCACTGGGGCTGTTAGATCAGAGGCCAGAGACCAAGTAGACAGAACTAACAGAACAAAGTGAAGGAAGGGAGAATAGCACATGGTAGAGAGAGAGAAAGGGAAGAAGACAGGGAGAGAGAGAGAGAGAGGACGAGTGGGGGAGGCGGGAGAGAGAGAGAAAGTAAAAAAAAGGGGAGAGGAAGGGGGAGAGGAAGAACGGTACTAGAATGGGGAAGAGGTAAAAGTGAGAAAGCAAAGGAGGGAGAAACAGAGATAACGAGGAAGAAAGATAGGTACAGTGGACGAAAGGAACGAGAGGCAAAAGAGAGAGAGAGAGAGAGAGGAAATAAAGAAGGAAACAATATGTAAGGAGTGAGAGGGACCGGTAAAGAGTAGAAGGAAAGCAGCAAAGGACAGATAATGACAGACAACCATATCGCTGATGTCCAAGTTTTTCCCCGAGAAAGTTTTAAAAATTTAATATGTAGTTAGCCTCATTTTTTCCTAAACCTAGATAGAATAGGTCAGAATAATGAAAAAGGGGATTTTGAAACTGACATAAACCGAGTGAACCACGGGAAAACCCCGTGAAGTTCATCCAGCACAAACTTCAGTTACTACGTCACGGAAAAATTGAAGAAATATAAACCAAAACGTAAGGCAAATGTGAGAAACCTGGGAGTGATAATGCCAGAAGATCTCACGCAAAAAAAAGCACAAAACTGAAAGGGAAAAAAGATGGGTTGTATAACTACAACTCTCAGAAGAAGAGATGGTCACCGTTCTCTCAAGGCTGGAATATTGCTTCACACTGACCATCTCTTTAAGGCAGAAGAAATTGCTGAGGAGAGAAATGTACAGAGAATCCTCATATAAATTCAGTCAAGTATTAAATTACTAGGCGCGTTTGAAGTCCCTAGAAGTGTACTTTAGAAGGTAAGTGAGAAAGATACGCCCAAACTATACCTGGAAGATATTGAAGGAATTAGTACCATACCCGCACACCGAAATTACTACACATGATCCAAAGGGACTTGGCAGAGGGGCAGGATCCCTTCCAGTGAAGAGCTCAACAAGTGTAAAGCGCCCACGACTTTTTTTAACACCCTTCATGCATGGGGGGGATCACCAACCAACCCCTGACGGGGTTAGGTAACCCATCAGTCTAGTATCACCGTTGTTTTCACTAATAAGGTAACTTGACATATCACATAAGTTATTATACTGACTATCTGATAAAAAACCTTGGTAATAAATACCGACAAATTGATTTAAAAAAACAGGAAATATTTATTAGAATTTATTATAAAACGTTTCGGTTCTGGGCCCTTTTGATCACTTCTAACATACACAGGTTAAAAGACAGTATATATAGGTGGAGAGTGAGGTGTGAGTGACACATGATGACCTGAAGAAAGGGGGTGTTAGTAAACCCCTGATGACCTGAAGTGAGGTGTGATACATGGTGACATGAAGTGAGGTGTACACATAGTGACCTGAAGTGAGGTGTGAGTAAAAATGATGCCCCTAAAGTGAGGAGTGACACATAGTGACCGGGAAGTGAGGTGTGAGTGACACATGATGACCGGGAAGGTGTTAGTGACACATGATGCCCTTTTGGAAGTGAGGTGTGAGTGACATATTGACCTGAAGTGAGGGGGAGGACAATGATGACCTGAAGTGAGGTATGAGTGACACATAGTGACCTGAAGTGAGGGGGAGGAAAACATCCACCCTTACACACCCCCACTACACCCCTCACACCCCCACTACCCCCTCACACACCACCCTCCCACACTCCCACTACCCCCCTCACACACACCCACTACACCCCCCCCCACCCTGACCCCCACCCACTACACCCACCCACTACACCCACCCACTACACCCTCACCACACCCACTGCCCCCTCCCACACACCCACTACCCCCTCACACACCAACTACTATATCGAATAAGTTATTTGTGTCTTTTTCTTGGTAGCGGGAATGCAATGATAAGGTTTTTGGGGGGTTTTTTATTGGTATAAAGGCGGGGGCACAGGCTGTGTGTTTTGTGGGCCCCTGGCATGGGGGCCATGCCCATTGGGGGGAGAGAGAGAGAGAGAGAGAGGTAGCCTGTTGTCTGGGGTGATGTTTGGGCGCCAAGTGAGAAAGGAACATGGTGGAGCTGACAGAAGTGGGATAGGCCATAGGTCCGCAGCAGTTGTGTTTGAGAGAGGAAAAAGAGGAATGAAGCCCTCTTCACTTCATCAGCCTACACAAGAAGCACCCTTTTTCTCAACGAGTTATCCTGATGTCGTGTCTGCAAATCCCGAACCCACAGGTTTCATGCAGGATCCGGGCCCAAAAAATTTTTTTCCCAAATTTCCCCCGAAAAGGCGTCACTGACTCTACGCACAGCATCCCACGCCGTTTTCAGTCACGTGCTCAGCCTTACCAGCATGTTCTGCTGTTGTTCAGCTCAGCACGGCTATTTCAGCAAGTCAGAGGTGAGTTTAAGGGGTTTTCGGTCCAAGGGGGGTGATTCCCCCCTGATTTTTTGGTAGGTGGGAAGGGCCCGGGGTTTCCCCCGCCTACTCACCCAAACTCTACCATAACACTCACGCTCAATTTACACTCACTCAACACTCATCTCACTCCCTCTCTGCTGTGAATTTCCTTGTGAATTCTTGCCAGAGCTGTGTATCCGAGTGATCACCAAGCCACGGGATCTACAAGCCACGTGGATCAGCAAGCCACATGGGTGTGACCAAGCCATGTGGGTTCCCGCCAGCCCCCGCCACGCGGGGTCTGTCGCCCGCATCAACCCATGACGTCACCATGCTGCCCAACTCCACTGACGTCACCCTGACGTCTGCCTGGCGTCACTCGCGATGTCACCCCATGACATCCATCACGTCACTCCAGGACGTCACCCTCCGACGCCCGCCTGACATCACTCGCGATGTCACCCCATGACATCACCTCACGATGTCACGCCTGACATCATACCCCCCGAGTGCTGTAGTTTCACAGTGAGCATTTTACTTTCATTATTTTTGAGAAGTTTGAGAAAGATATATGTCGTGTTCATCATTTCCTCTCAGTCGGTTCTCACATGTTCGAGTATTGCTTAGTGTCGTTTTTTACAAAGAAAAGCGTCATTTGCTAGTAAGCCTTGTATCGATGTGCAGTAGTGTGCAGTTTATTGTGTCCTATGTAGCACCTGTTTTTACTTTGTCACTCGGTGTGTGACCCAGCACGTTTGACAGCTGACATTTGTCGTCCAGCATCAGTTACGAGCGCCCGGGACCCCCTTGTACAGAAAGTTCTTATTGTTCGCAGCTCGAAAAGCCTCTGCTGAATCGTACCCACAACGATTCTCCCATCGAGAACCATTCCACTTCACCTAGACCGTCAGTCCAGTTATTTGTAGATGACCAGTCTGGGGACTCTTAGACCTTTCCTCCGCTGTAACTTCAACTGTCGAGGGGTGACACTCGTCAAGCCGCATTTAAAGCCTGTCGGCAGGTGACTGTCAGCCTGTGTCACAGCTTCAGTGAGCACCTGCACAAAGATGATGTCATTTTTACTGCTAGCCCACTCACTGCAGTATGGTGTATGCTGTTACGACCTCCAGATGTTTCGTGGAGTTGTCCCTGTCACGACTCACTCCACACTCGCCAGCAGCTACACCCCCATCGACAGTACCAGTCGAGGAATGTCCCCCCTGAGTCGCTTGCCAGTCCTGTCCTGTTGCAACTACTGAGACGCCTCACTGGGGACGGCCCCCAGCAGGTTATGCCCCAGGTTGAGTGAACCCTGCAGCAACTACTATGATGTCTTTTTCCCACCTCCCAGAGGAGACGCAACCCTGTTTTTGTCACAGCTCAGCCGCAGCTATGTCTCCCGTGTTGCATTGCATCCAGACGCAGGAAGGGGGCAGTGCTGCACGACGCTCACTGCCTTGGACCACGAAGCACACCGTTTTTTTTTCCCTCTCTGAGGAAGTTTTTTTTTTTCAATATCCATATGTTTATATATATATATATATATTGTGTGTGTGTGTGTGTGTTTTTTTTCGTGTTCTGTGACCTGTTCTGGAGAGAGAGAGGGGTTTTTTTTTACTGCCATTCATGGTCAGGGTCGACCAGGGGGTAGGTGGCCGAGTGGATGTAGACACCCTTTTGTCTGCATAGACAGACAAGCTGTCTGCCAGCTGAGTTCAAAACGCCACCCTTTTTGTCCCCAAACCCTTTTTTACAAAAAAAGTAAAACCCCAACCTTTTCCCTTCCGCTCCCGGCACCCTCCCTTTGAAACTCACCAACAACACCCACCCCCCCTTTACAACGCACTACCCCTTAACAAAAATAAACCCCCAAACCCCCACTCCACCCTCCCCAACCCCCAAAAACCTCAAACACACCCACACACCCTCCCCCCACACCCACTACCCCTGCAAACACCCTTACACCCCCCACACACCCACTACCCCTTTCCCCACATACCCACTACCCTCACACACACCCACTACACCCCCCCCCCCACACCCACTACCCCTCCCACACACCCACAAACACTTTCCCCCCACATCCCCCCCACTTTTCACACACACACCCCCCCTTCCCCTCCCACACCCACACACCCTCACACACCCATACCCTTGTCAAGAAAAGGGGAATAGAGCAGCATTGCCAATAATTCACCCCTCATCCGATGTTCCTCAAACCCGGGGCCGGAGGACAAGCTGCCTTAGTCCCTCCGTAAAACATGTGATAACCGGGGTTTTAAAACGTGGCTGACTGATGGTTTCTTCCAGTGTTGTTTTGTCTTAACCGGACGTTCGGAGAGCCGGCAGTCTGCTCGGTGATTGGTGATTTTATCCGTGGTTAGTGGAAAAGTGTCGGGAAGGAGGTTGAGATATGGCCCCAATTTGGTAGTACTGGATGATGTATGACCGTGTGTGTGTGTGTGTGTGTGTGTGTGTGTTTTTTGTCTGTCTTTTTTGTGTGTGTGTGTGTGTGTGTGTGTCTGTCTGTCTGTCTATGTGTGTGTGTGTGTGTGTTTTCTGTCTGTGTCTGTACTCCCCATTTTGGTTTCGGGGGGCGAGAGTCAGCTCCTGGCCCCGCCTCTTTCACTGTCCGCTACTGGGTCTCTTTTTCCCTGCTACATGAGCTTTATCATACCTTGTCTTAAAGCTATGTATGGTTCCTGACTCCACTACATCGTTTGCTGACTATTCCACTTCCTGACTACCCCCATGGCTGAAGAAATGCTTCAACACCCCTTTTTACTCATCTGAGTCTTCAGCTTCCAGTTGTGTCCCCCTTTTTTTTCTTTTGTTCCCTTTTGGGAAAATCCTGTCACTATCTACCTTGTCGTTTCCCCCCCAGTATTTTGTATGTCGTTATCATGTCTTTTTAACCCTTCTTTCCCCCAGTGCTGTTAGTCCTTTTTCCCTCAACCTTTTTTATAAGGCAGTCCCCTGAGTTGTGGAACTAACCTTGTCGCAAACCTTTTCACTTTCTCTTTTTCCCGACGTGCTTGACCAGGTGTGGGTTCCAGACTGGTGCTGCATACTCTAGTATAGGCCTGACGTACACGGTGTACAGTGTCTTGAACGATTCCTTGTTAAGGTAACGGAACGCTAATCTTAGGTTTGCCAGTCGCCCATATGCTGCCGCAGTTATCTGGTTGATGTGTGTTTCCCCCGGGGGCATGCTTGGCGTTATACTCACCCCCCAAAATCTTTCCCCCCGACGAGGTCTGCAGCCTTTGTCCACCTAGCCTGTACTCTGTCAGCGGTCTTCTTTGCCCTTCCCCGTGTCTGTATGTGTGTTGGTTGTGTGTGTGTGTTTACTCCTATTTGTGGTTGCAAGTGTAGAGTCATGTTCCTGGCCCCGCCTCTTCAATGATTGCTACTAGGTCCACTCTCTCCCTTCTCCATGAGCTTTAGCATCCTCGTCTTAAAACTATCTATGGTTCCTGCCTCCCACTACATCACTTGTCAGAATATTCCACTTCCTGACAACTCTGACTGAAAAATACTTCCTAACATCTCTGTGATTCATCTGAGTCTTCAACTTCCAACCCCCCTTTTTCTGTCCCATCGGGGGAACATCTTCTCTGTCCATCTAGTCGATTCCCCTCAGTATTTTTTCATTATCCCCCCCTTCTCTCCGTCCTCCAGTGTCATCAGGTGTTTTCCTTAACCTCTTTCATGGGACTTTCCCTTTTTAGCTTCGGGACTAGTTTTGTTAAAACCCTTTTTGCATTTTTAAGTTTCCTTACTTGCTTGGCTAGGTGTGGGTTCCAAATTTTTGCGCATACTCCTTTGGGCCCCTAACGTACAATGTACGGGGGCCCTGAACGATTCCTTAGGGGGATGTCGGAATGTGTTCTTGGGTTTCTAGGCGCCCCGTATGTTGCAGCAGTTTTTTGGGTTTGGGGGGGCCCCCTCAAGAGATGTGCCTGGTTTTACTCACCATAACCCCCTTTTTTCTTTGAGTGAAGTTTGAGTCTCTGGCCTCCTAGACTGTACTCCGTCTGCGATCTTCTTTGCCCCCCCAAACCTTAGCTTTGATTTAGTGGGGTTGAACCCCCGGGGCCTTTTTCGGGACCAGGCCTGCACCCCGTCCAGACCCCTTTTTTATTTCTGCCTGGTCCCCGTCCGATTGTTTTCATAACTTCACATCATCTGTAAACGGGGACACCTCTGAGTCTGTTCCTTCCTCATGTCTTTCCCCAAAAAAAACCCGCAACAGCACTGGTCCTAAAAACTGCCCCCCGTGAAACCCCGCTTCGCCAGACGCCCCGGGCACTTCGTCACTTACCATGACCCCCGTTGTCTTCCTGACAGGTATTCTCTGATCCATTGTCTGCCTTCCTTCTTATCCCTGCCTAGTCCTCCTTTTCATTTTCTTTTGAAACTGTGTCAAACGTTTTTTAAGTCCAAAAAAATGCCTGACTGCTGTCCCCCTTTTCATAGAACCCCCGTAGGTTTGTGACACAAGATTTCCCGTCCCTAAACCGTGCTGGCTGTTATTAATGCCATTCCTTTTAGGTCTCCCCCCTTCCCCCGATAATCTTCCCCCAAAACTTTGTTTTGTTTTTTTAAAGCTTCGTGTCTGTCCCCTTTTTTTTTAAAAAATTTGGGGCCATTTGCTGTCTTCCATACCTAAAGTAGTCGCCCTGTTTCGTTAGATGTGGGGAAGATTGTTGTTAGTGGTACAAATAGGCCTCTGCTCCTCTCTCAGAACCCAGGGAAAGATGTTATCCGGCCCCATCGCCTTTGAGGTGTCTAGCCCCTTAGCAGCTCTTCACTTTTTCCCTTTTATTGTATGTATTGTGTAAAATTGATGGGGTTTCCCCCACCTCTTCGTCTTTCTGGAGTCCCTTCTGTCTCCTCTGTGAACACTTGTTTGAATCTCATGTTGAGTTCCTCACATACTTCGCGGTCTTTCTTTTTATCTCTCCTCCTTCCTTCCTCAGCCTGATAAACCCCCTCCCACCCGTTGTTTTTTCCCCCTAATGTGGCTGTATAACAGCTTCGGGTCAGATTTGGGTTTCGCTGCTATGTCATTTTCTGTATTTTGCATATTCATTAATGGCTCTACGACTTCTCTCCATATTCTTCTGGGGTCCTTTTTTCCCTTTTATACTTCTTCCATTCCCCTAGCACACTTGGTTTTGGTTTTACACCTTTTGGGGGAACCATGGGCTCATCTTTTGGGCCTTTCGTTATTTCTGTTACCCTTTTTGGGGGAAAAACCCCTTCCCCAGCTTCCCCATATTGTTGTCACATATTCCATCATCTCATTTACTGACCCCCCCTGCCAGTTTTTTGTCCCACTGAACCCCGTACAGGAAGTTCTTCATGCCTGTATATTTCCCCCTCTTGTAGTTTGGCATCATTCGTCCTGCCCTTCCTGCTCACCCCCCCACTTGTAACTCAACTATGTATTCGAAGCACAGAACCGCGTGATCACTGGCCCCGAGGGGGCTTTTATGTGATGTCCTCAATATCTACACTACTCAATTTGGGAAAACTAGGCCCCGGGCTTGCTGGTTCATCCTCTCCACTCTCTCTCTGGGGAGTTTCCTTGTGTTGGTACATGGGGTTTTCCAGTACCACCCCCTCATCTTAGCCTCCATGTTTCTGGTCTCCCTTTCTCCAAGTTCTCCCAGTCGTTTTTCCCCGGGGAAGTCACCCACGATCAGTAGCTTTGCCCTGGCCCATGAGCTCTTCTGGCCACTTCGTCAGTGTGTCAACCATTGCTCTAATCTCATCATACTCTTGTCTTAGCCCCCGTTTTCTGTTTGGGGGTTATACATCACTGCAATTACCATTTTGGGGCCTCGTAATCTCTTGTTTTCCTCTGTCTCCCTTTTTAGCTCATCAAAACCCATCTTTTTGATGTATGTATGTGTGTTTTTGTGAGTGGTTTTTGTGTGTGCGTGTTTGCGTGTTTGTGATGTGTTTTTTGGGTTTTTTTTGCAGACGTCAGGGTAACCCTGGTCCCAGTAATCAAACCTTTTGTGGTTTGACCTTCCTGCCACCCAGGGTAGCAGACCTCCCCCACCAGGGTTGGACACCCCCCCCGCCCCCGGGTAGGGACCCTCCACCAGGGGGGGGGACCTCCCATCCACCAGGGTAGGGGGCCCCCATTTCCACCAGGATAGGGGGGGTTCCCCCCACCAGGGGGGGGGGGCTCCCCCCCCCAGGGGGGGGGGCCCCCCCGCTTCATTAAGTAAACCCCCTTTTTTTTTTTTATCACCTGCCTTTGGTCTACAAAAAAAGCTCAGCATTTGTTATTTTGGAGTACAGGCCCAAGGCTCGTCGCCAGCCCCCCTATCCAAAAATTTCCCTCAACCTTCCTCCAGCCTCCCCAGCCTGCCATCAACCTTCCTCCAGCCTCCCCAAAGCCTCCCCACAACCTTCCTGCAGCCAACCCACAGCTTTCCTCACTTCCTGCAGCCTATCAACAGCCTGTTCAACTTTTCTCCAGCCTACCCCTAGCCTGCCTCTAGACTGCCCCTTTCCCTGTCTTTTCCCTCAGTACCGTCAGTCTGTCCCAGCCCCCCATTAGAATGCCCCCATTTAATTAGCCTGCCCCAGCCTACTATTAGCCGTCCCAGCCTACTTTAGCCTGTCCCGTCTCATCAGCTGTCCGGCCCACATCACCTCCCCGAGCCTACCATACCTGTCCCGTAAATGCCTGCCAAGTAAATTTTGTCCTACCCTACATCACCCCGCCCAAGTCCCATCAGTGCCCAGTCCCATCAGTCCCCCAGTCCATAGTGCCCCAGTCCCATCAGTCCCCCAGTCCCATCAGTGCCCCGTCCCATCAGTGTCCCACCCTCCCATCAGTGCCCCAGCCTACCATCAGCCTGTCCCAGCCTACCACAGCCTGTCCCAGCCTACCATCAGCCTGTCCCAGCCACCATCCCCCCGCCCCAGCCTACCATCAGCCTGTCCCAGCCTCCCACAGCCGCCCCAGCCTTTTTCCCTGCTGAGAGTAAGTCAGTCAGTGATGATACTGCAAGTTGATCACCCTGAGTGTTGCCTCTTCTTTAGTGTTGTTGATCACCTTTGAGTGGTGCGTCTCTCAGTCCTCGTCACTGAGAGCGGATACAACTTTTTGTTGCTGTGTCGGATCGAGTGACACTGCCAGAGGTGTGCCACACCGCTGACTCACGGATGAAATAAAAAGATGATCTAACAAACCCAGAAAGTGTGAAGACTAGATCCCGGGCCCCCTTTACAACACACTGGCCCCCGAGTGTTTGTGGATGCAGGAAACACTGTCTTTGTGTGTGTGGGTGTATTTAATTATTCCCCCAAGATTTTTAGCCGAGGACGATAATGCCGTCTGTTCTTATCTCAGAAAAGTTTGTCTTGCCCCTCTCTCTCTCTCTCTCTTTTTTCTCTTTCTCTCTCTCTTCTCTTCTCTTCTCTCTCTTCTCTCTCTCTCTTCTTCACTCTACACTGGTTACAATCTTTGTTAAAAATTAGTCTTGTGTCCCGCCCTTCCTCACCCCCGAAAATTATTAAACTTTTAAAAAAATCATTCTGATTATCCATGTGGGCCCCTCCATGTAGGGCCCTCCAGGGGGGCCCATGTAGGTCCTCCATGTGTGGTCCTCTATTTGGGGGTTTTCCATGTTGGGTTCCCCCATGTGTGGCCCCTCTATGTGGGGCCCATGAGGTTCTCTATTCGGGTCCCCATGTCGGGTTTCCCTGTGGGGCCCCAGGGGGCCCCGGATCCCCTTTTCCCGGGCCCTGGACCTCCTTGTGGTAGCTTTAACGAGGTCCTCTTTATGGGACCTTCATGTGGGACCCCCATGAAAGTCTACCTACCTGGGGGGTACCTTGAGGGTGTTCCCACCCTGTGGCCGGGGCCGTGACCAGGCCCCGTGGGATCAGAGCCTGATCAACCTGGTGCTTCTACTGGTCGCACATAGTTCCCAAGTACGCCACAGCCCGGATGGTCAGGTTCAGCAAGTCCTCATTAACGCCGTTTCTTTCAACGTCGTTTCATTACAACGTTGATGAAAAAGAAAATCGTTTCCCCGGGGCCCTGGTCAGTGTCTATGTGGATTTTGGGCACTTTCCCCCCTGCGTGGGGTCCCCCCATGTTTGGGTTCTCATGCATGGGTTCCCCCTCGTGGATTCTTCCCATGCGTGGGTTCCCCCCATGCGGGGGTTTTTCCCTCCGGGTGCCCAGATCCCCCCTCATCCCAAAGATGTGCACTTTACGTTAACTGGCGTGTCTAAATTGTCCCAGTATGAGTGAGTGTGGGTGTGGGTGTGTGTGTGTGTGTGGGGAGTGTGAGTGTGAGTGTGTGAGTGTGGGTGTGTGTGGGGGGTGTGTGTGTGTGGGGTTGAGTGGGTGTGGGGGGTGTGGGTGTGTGAGTGTGGGTGTGGGTGTGTGAGTGTGGTGGTGGATGTGTGAGTGTGGGTGTGTGTGGGGGGTGTGAGTGTGGGTGTGTAGTGTTTGGGTGTGTGTGGGGTGTGTGAGTGTGGGTGTGTGAGTGTGTGTGTGTGTGTGGGTGGGTGTGTGTGTGTGTGGGTGTGAGGTGGGGGTGTGTGGGTGTGTGTGTGTGGGGTGTGTGAGGGAGTGTGGGTGTGGGGGAGTGTGGGTGTGGGGTGTGAGTGGGGGTGTGGGATGTGTGAGGTGGGGTGTGAGTGTGGGTGTGGGGGTGGGGTGTGGGAGTGTGGGTGGGGGGGGGGGTGTGAGTGTGGATGTGTGAGTGTGGGTGTGTGAGTGGGGACTCACCTAGTTGTACTCACCTAGTTTTGGTTGCAGGGTCTTTCCCCAGCTCCTGGCCCCGCCTCTTTCACTGGCCGCTACTGGGCCCCCCCTGCGCCATGAGCTTTATCATACCCCTTCTTAAATATGTATGGAGCCCCCCCCACTACATCGTTTCCCCAAACTATTCCACTTCCCGACCACTTTTGTGACTGAAGAAATACTTCCTAACATTCTGTGATTCATCTGAGTCTTCAACTTCCAACTGTGCCCCCGGTTGCTGTGTTTTTCAGTATCTTATTTGTTATCATGTCCCCCTATCTCCCCCCTGTCCTCCAGTGTCGTCAGGTCGTTTTCCCCTTTTAAACCCCTCCTCGTAGGACATACCCTTAGCTCCGGGACTAGTCTTATTGAAAACCCTTTTTCACTTTCTCTAGCTTTTTACGTGCTTGGCTAGGTGGGGGTTCCAAACTGGTGCTGCATACTCCAGTATGGGCCTAACGTACACAGTGTACAGGGTCCTGAACGATTCTTTATTAAGATGTCGGAATGCTGTTCTTAGGTTTGCTAGGCGCCCATATGCTGCAGCAGTTATTTGGTTGATGTGTGTGGGTGTCTGGGTGTCGGGGGTGTGTGGGTGTGTGAGTGTGGGTGTGTGAGTGTAGGTGGGGGGAGTGGATGTGGGGAGGTGGGTGTGTGAGGTGGATGAGGGGGAGGTGGTGTGAGGTGGTGTGCGAGTGTGGGTATGTGAGCGTGTGTGTGAGTGTGGGTGTGTGAGTGTGGATGTGTTAGTGTAGGTGTGAGATGGGTGGAGTGTGGATGTGTGAGGTGGGTGTGTGAGTGTGGGTGTGTGTGGATGAGTGAGTGTGGGTGTGTGAGTGGGGGGGTGGGTGTGAGTGGGGGGGGTGTGGGTATGTGAGCGTGTGTGTGTGTGGGTGTGTGTGGATGAGGGAGGGGGGTGTGTGAGTGTGGGTGGGTGTGCGAGTGTGGGTATGTGAGCGTGTGGGTGTGTGGGGTGAGGAGTGGGGGGTGTGAGTGGGGGGTGTGCGAGGTGGGTATGTGAGCGTGTGTGTGTGGGGGGGTGTGGGGATGAGTGAGTGTGGGTGTGTGAGGTGAGTGTGGGTGTGGGGGGGTGTGAGTGTGGGTGTGGGTGGGGGTGTGTGAGGGAGTGGGTGTGAGGTGAGTGTGGGTGGGGAGTGTGAGGTGGGTGTGAGTGGGGGTGTGAGTGTGGGTGCGCCCCCAGCTGCCGGAGAGGCCCCTGACACCCGCAACACGGGAACTGTAATAATCGGGTTGGAGAATAAATGAACACAAATTATTGTAAACAAAAAAATTTGTAAGTTCAGTTAAACCCTTTTGAACAACACTGTTTGAACTGCGCGGGTCCACCTATTTTTTTTTTCCAATAAATATTTTGGGAAAAAAATTTTTGAGTTTTTGGACAAAAAAAAAAATTAATAGAAAGTTAGGTGTCATGAATGGGTAACAAAATGTAGATGCTAGTTTTTTTTATCATTTACTGCCGTAAAATATACATAAATCTATTATAAAAATTTTAAAAAAAATCAAAACTTACGCGCACAAGAAAATTTCAGATTATAAAAAGTCCCAGTACCAGTCCAGAGAAATGAAAAAAAACGTCAAGTCCCAATATTAAAAAAAAAAATTTTTACATGTTCTTTTCATTTTTGATGTCTTTTCAGCAAAAATTTTCCCCAAAAACCCTCAAACTGGCATATGATTGATAAGGGAAAATGGCAAATGAAATTTCCCCATTTACAAGGCAGGTGACAGGCCCCCACTGAACTATAGACCAATAAGCCTTACCTCCATAGGGGGAAAAAATTTTTGGAATTAAAAATTTGCCGAGGCAATTCCCCAGCCATCTTGAAAGGGATAATTTAAATGAATCTCAAACACGAATTAATTTTCTTCACTAAAGTATTTGAGGAGGTAGAGCGGTAATGAATATGATATTTTATATGGATTTAGTAAGGCTTTCGATAGGGGTTCCACATCAGAGGCTATTGAGGAAACTTAAGGAAAGGAATAGAAAATTTTTTTTTTGGAGGCATGGTTGACAAATAGGGGGGGAGTTTTATAAATGGGGAGAAAACAGAATGGGGGCACGTCACAAGCGGGGCCCCCAAAGGGCAGTGTTGGGCCCCTTTTTTGTTAACAATTTACATAAACGACATAGATGAAAGGCGGGGAAAATTTTTAGGGGTATGATTGAGGGGGATAAATGGAAAAAAGGAATAAATAAAGGGGATGTAAATAAAGTGCTGAAAATATCCAGCCAAGACAGGACTCCCAATGATTTCAAGTTGGAAAAAAACAGATTCAGGAAGGAAAAGGAAAGCACTGGTTTGGCAATAGAGTTGTGAGAGTGGAACAAATTTGGGACCCCCCAAAAAGCTAAGACGTTGTGTATTTTTAAAAAAAAAAATAAATACATGAGTGGGTGTAGGGGCCTGACTAGCTTGTGCTACTAGGTCTTATGCCGGGGCTCCTTCCTTTGGGGAAAAGGGGGTGACTACCTGGGGGTTTACTTGGGGAGGGTTGACTCAGGTAGTCAGGTGCCGGGGGGGTGAAAAAACCTGTCTCCCTAGGTCAGAGGCCCTGCAGTGTTCCCCTTTTTTCTTATGTTCTTATAACACAATATTGATGTTAGTACTGAAAACAACAGACGATTCCGGGAAACAGACAACGTAAACTACGAAAAGAGCAATATTTAAATATTTTTTAATCCTTTTGATTTTCTTAATAACATTTTGTTTTCGTTAGTTTACTTTATTGTAAGAATAAGTGAATAATACATATACAAAATATGTGTTAGACAACTGTTAGAAACCCAAGATTCCCCGGGTTTAACAGTAGTTAAATTTTGAGGAGTCAAAAGTTATAAGCGGATTTTCGACGCGCAAGGTGGGGCGCCCCCCCCCCCCGTTGTTCAACAGTCAATTGCTACGATAATGATAAAATGCACAAAAAAAACGATGCAGTAAAACCCGGCCGAGCCGCCATTTTTGGGTATTGTTTTTTTTTGAACTGCCGGGGTGGTAGGTGGCCTGGTTAAAACTTTCTTTTTAAAAAACATTCATTCCTTTTTTTCCTTTTTCCAGATAGTGCAAAAGGGCACTGTGCCCCCCTGATGTATGTGGCCAAAAAAAAAGTGACAATAGAAAAAAAGACGTTTTAAAGAGATTTGACGATGGACAGCGAGGTGGTGTTTTCTTATAACGTTTCATTAAAAAACGTTTTTTCCCCAAAGAACTTATCAACTACGTTAAGTGAGGACTTAATGAATGACTTAGGAATCTGCCCAGTTTCCTTGAAGACAGCTAGAAGTCTATTGGTAACCCCCCCTTATATATATAGGGGGGGAAAACACCCAAAAAGTCTTGGGCCCCTAACGCTTATTTTTTTTTCCCCTTTTAGTATACTATGGCCCCCCTTTTTTCACGGGGTTTTTCACTTTCGGGAGTCTTTTGATTTCATGGGAGGGTTTTTGGTGAGGTTTGGGACCAGTCTCTCTAGGATTCACCAGGTATAAATTAAAAGTATTTTTTCTGCCTGCTTTTGGGGGTACAGGTCAAGAAATTTTCAAATGGTTCCAGTAATTTAGATGCTTGACTGAACTTTTGTGAAGTGAAGGTTTTCTGTACATTCTCCATATCTGCAATTTTTTCCCGCCTTGAAATGGGCTGTCGGACAGCAATATTCCCCCAGAAGAACACGTGACTTAAACAGGATCATCATTGGCTTGGCTTTTTTGGTTTTGAAGGTTTTCGTTATCCATCATAATTTTTTTCACAGTTGTGTAATGACATTTTTGTTTTGTGGTCCGTGACCAAAATTTTGGTCCGTGACCACAAATTGTGTGGGCCGGTAAAAATTTAATTTTTTTTGTTTTGGGCCGTGACCACATAATTTTTGGGCCGGCCACATAATTGTTGTGGTCCCTGACCACAAATTTTGTGGTCCGTGACCACATAATCACCCAAGTCCCCTTTTTATTAGATTTTCGCTTTTGTGAGGTTAGGGTTTTTTTTATAATTCATTCTATCATATTGCATTCTGTAGCCACTGGAAGACTTAGTTTACATCTGCCTTAAGATTTACAGAGCCCCCAATTGATGACACTCATTTAACTTTTTTTTTCTATCAGCAAAGAATGATACGGGGGTATTGTTTCGTCTTGGGTATGTCAGATATGAGGATGAGGAAAAGGATGGGAGAATAGTGTCCTTGTGGAACGAGCTTTTCACTGTGGCAGTTCCCCGACAACTTGTTAACTATTACTCTTTGTGCTATTGGATCAAAGTTTAAGATCCATCTACCCCCTTTTAGTTATTTCTTTAATATGTATTATTTTTCTATTACACCATGGTCACACATGTCGAAGGCTTTTTTTACAAAGTTTTGTAACTATATCGATTATGTTTGTTTTTTAGTGTTTAAAACATTAAAATTTGATCCGTAAGGGAAAAAGGGGGGGGAAGCAACAGAAAATGAACAAATTTTTGTAAAGAAAAAAATGTTGGGGGAGGGTTTATTTTGGGGCGGATATGGGTGGGGGGGAGGGTGAGTGTTGGGGGAGGGAGGGGGGGGGAGGGGGGGTGAGTGTTTATTATTTGGTGGAGGGGGGGTATTTTGGGGGGGGTATTTTTGGGGGGGGGGATTTTTTAAGGGGGGGTAGGTTTAAGGGGGGGTAGGGGGTGGAGGGAAAAGGGGTTTTTGGGGGGAATGAATGTTGGGGGGGGGTTTTTTTTTAGGGATAGTTTGGGGGGGGGGAGGGGAGGGGGGACATGATGTTTGGAGGGGGGGTAGGTTGGTGGAGGGGGGTGAGTGTTGGTGGACGGAGGGTGAGGTTGGTGGAGGGAGGGGGTTGGTGGAGGGGGGGTGAGTGTTGGGGAGGGAGGGTGAGGTTGGTGGAGGGGGGGGGGAGGTTTGGGGGGGGGGAGGTTGGGGGAGGGGGGGTGAGTTTTGGTGGAGGGGGGTGAGTGTTGGTGGAGGGAGGGTGAGTGTTGGTGGGGGGAGGGTTTTTTGGGGGGGGGGGAGTGTTGGTGGGGGGGGGGTGAGTGTTGGTGGAGGGTGGGTGAGTGTTGGTGGGGGGGGAGGGTGAGTTTTGGTGGGGGGGGGTGAGTGTTGGTCGAGGGTGGGTGAGTGTTGGTTAAGGGGGGGGTGGGTTGGTGAAGGGGGGGGGGAGTGTTGGGGGAGGGAGGACGAGGTTGGTGGAGGGAGGGTAATGTTGGTAGGGGGTGGGGGGAGTGTTGGGGGGAGGGAGGGGGGGTTTTGGGGGGAGGGTGGGTGGGGGGGGAGGGAGGTGAGTGTTGGTGGAGGGGGGGGAGTGTTGGTGGAGGGTGGGGGGGTTTGGGGGGGGGAGGGTGAGGTTGGGGGAGGGTGGGGGGAGGTTGGTGGAGGGTGGGTGAGTGTTGGTGGAGGGGGGGGGTGAGGGGGGGAGGGGGGGTGAGTGGGGGAGGGTGGGTGAGGTTGGTGGGGGGAGGGTGAGTGTTAGTGGGGGGGGGGTGAGTGTTGGTGGAGGGGGGTGATTTTGGGGGAGGGAGTGTGAGTGTTGGTGGAGGGTGGGTGAGTGTTGATGGAGGGGGGGGGAGTGCGGGGGGAAAAAGGGGTGAGTGTTGGTGGACGGTGGTGAGTGTTGGTGGAGGGAGGGGGGGGTTTTGGGGAGGGGGGTGAGTGTTGGTGGAGGGAGGGTGAGTGTTGGTGGAGGGTGGGGAGTGTTGGTGGGGGGGGGGCGTGTTGGTGGAGGGAGGGGAGGGGGGAGGGGGGGGGGTTTTTTGGGGAGGGGGGGGTGAGTGTTGGGGGAGGGTGGGTGAGGGGGTTGGGGGGTGGGAATTTTGGGGGAGGATGGGGGGGGATGATGGTGGAGGGAGGGTGAGTGTTGGTGGAGGGTGGATGAGGTTGGTGGAGGTAGGGGGGGGTTGGGGAGGGGGGGTGAGTTGGTGGAGGGTGGGTGAGTGTTGGTGGAGGGAGGCGGGAGGTTGGTGGAGGGGGTGAGGGTGGGTGGGGGGGATTGGGGGAGGGTGAGGTTGGTAGAGGTTGGGGAGTGTTGGGGGGGGGGGGGTGATTGTTGGGGAGGGAGGCTGAGGTTGGTGGAGGTGGGAGTGTTGGGGGAGGGGGGGGTAGGTTGAGGAGGGGGGGTGAGTGTTGATGGGGGGAGGGTGAGTGTTGGTGGAGGGTGGGGGGAGGTTGGTGGAGGGAGGGGAGTGGGGGGAGGGTGGGTGAGTGTTGGTGGGGGGGGGGTGAGTGTTGGGGGGAGGGGGGGGTGAGAGGGTGGAGGGGGGGGGAGTGGGGGAGGGTGGGTGAGTGTTGGGGGGGGGGTGGGGGGGTTTTGGGGTGAAGGGGGGGGTGAGTGTTGGGGGGGGGAGGATGAGTGTTGGGGGGAGGGAGGGGGGAATTTTTGGGGAGAGGGTGGTGAGTGTTGGTAGTGGGTGAGGAGGGGGGGGTGGGTTTTTTAGGGGGGGGGGGGTGAGGTTGGTGGAGGGTGGGTGAGTGTTGGTGGAGGGGGGGGGGAGTATTGGTGGGGGGGGGGTGAGTGTTGGTGGAGGGTGGGTGAGTTTTGGGGGGAGGGTGGGTGAGGGGAAGGGTGGGTGAGTGTTGGTGGAGAGAGGATGAGTGTTGGTGGAGGGCGAATGTTGGTAGAGGGTGGGGGTTTGGGGGGAGGGTGGGTGAGTGTTGGGGGGGGGGGGGTGAGTGTTGGTGGGAGGGTGGGTGAGTGTTGGTGGAGGGGGGGGGAGTGTTGGTGGAGGGAGGGTGAGGTTGGTGGAGGGAGGATGAATGCTGGTGGAGGGGGGTGAGTGTTGGTGGAGGGTGGGTGAGTGTTGCTGGGGGGGGTGATTTTTGGGGGGGAGGGTGGGGGGGAGGTTGTGGAGGGTGGGTGAGTGTTTGGAGGGGGGGTGAGTGTTGGGGAGGGAGGGTGAGTGTTGCTGGAGGGAGGGTAAATTTTTGGGGTGGGGGGTGGGTGTGTCTTGGTGGGGGGTGGGTGAGTTTTGGGGGAGGGGGGGAAGGGCTGGAGGGTAGGTATGTTGCTGGAGGGGGGGGTGAGGTTGGGGGGAGAGTGAGGAGAGTTGCTGGAGGGAGGGTGAGTGTTTGTCGAGGGTGGGAGTTTTGGGGTGGGGGGTGAGGAGGGGGGGGGTGGGTGAGTGTTGGTGGAGGGTATGAGTGTTGCTGGAGGGTGGGGAGTTTTGGGGGGAAGGGGGGGTGAGTGTTGGTGGGGGGGGGGGTGAGTGTTGGTGGAGGGTGGGTGAGTGTTGGTGGGGGAGGGGAGTTTTGGGGGGGGTGGGTGAGTATTGATGGGGGGGGGGTGAGTGCTGGTGGAGGGGGGTGAGGTTGGTGGACGGTGGGTGAGTGTTGGTTTGGGGAGGGTGAGGTTGGTGGAGGGTGGGGGGGGGAGGGGGGGTTGGGTGGAGGGAGGGTGAGGTTGGTTGGGGGGGGGTGAGTGTTGGTGGAGGGTGGGGGGAGTGTTGGTGGAGGGAGGGTGAGGTTGGTGGAGGGAGGGGGGAGTGTTGGTGAATGTGGGTGAGTGTTGGTGGAGGGTGGGTGAGTGTTGGTGGAGGATGGGGAGTGATGGGGGAGGGAGGGTGGGGGTTGGGGAGGGGGATGAGGGGGGAGGTAGGGGGGGTTGGTGGAGGGTGGGTAATTTGTTGGTGGAGGGGGGGTGAGTGTTGGGGGAGGGAGGCTGAGGGGGGAGAGGAGTGAGGGGGGGGTGAGTGTTGGTGGATTGAGGGGGGGTGAGTGTTGGTAGAGGGTGGGTGAGTGTTGGTGGAGGGTGGGTGAGGTTTTGGGGGGAGGCTGAGGTTGGTGGAGGGGGGGGAGTGTTGGTGGGGGTGGGTGGGGTTTTGGGATGGGGGGAGGGTGAGGTTGGTGGGGGGGTGGGTGATTTTTGGGGTGGAGGGAGGGTGAGTGTTGGTGGAGGGTGGGTGGGTTGGTGGAGGGTGGGTGAGTGTTTGGAGGGAGGGTGAGTTTGGTGGGGGGGGTGAGGGGGGAGGGTGGGTGAGGTTGGGGGAGGGTGGGTGAGTGTTGGTGAAGGGTGGGTGAGTGTTGGGGGGGGGGGGAATGAGGTTGGTGGGGGGAGGGTGAATGTTGGTAGAGGGTGGGTGAGTGTTGGTGGTGGGTGAGGTTGGTGGAGGGGGGGGGGAGTGTTGGGGAGGGAGGGTGAGTGTTGGGGGGGGTGGTTGAGGTTGGTGGAGGGAGGGTGAGAGGGGGGGGGGGGTGAGTGTTGGTGGGGGGGGGGAGGTGATGGAGGGGGGGTGAGTGTTGGTGAAGGGTGGGTGAGTGTTGGTGGAGGGAGGATGAGGGGTGGAGGGTGAATGTTGGTGGGGGGGTTGAGGTTGGTGGAGGGTGGGTGAGTGTTGGGGGGAGGGTGGGTGAGGTTGGTGGAGGGTGGGTGAGTGTTGGTGGAGGAGGATGAATGCTGGGGGGAGGGGGGTGGGGAGGTTGGTGGGGGGGGGGTGAGGGCTGGGGGGGGGGGGGGGAGTTTTGGGGGGGGAGGGTGGGTGAGTGTTGCTGGAGGGAGAGGAGGTTGCGGGGAGGGGGGGGAATGTTGGTGGAGGGTGGGTGTGTTTGGGGGAGGGTGGGGGGAGTCTTGGTGGGGGGAGGGTAAGTGTTGCTGGGGGTGGGTGAGTGTTGCGGGGGGGAGGGTGAGTGTTGGTGGAGGGGGTGAGAGTTGCTGGAGGGAGGGTGAGTGTTGGTCGGGGGGGGGAGAGGTTGGTCGAGGGTGAGGAGTGTTGCTGGAGGGGGGGTGAGTGGGGGGGGGGGTGGGTGAGTGGCTGGAGGGTGGGTGAGGTTGGTGGAAGGTGGCTAGGTTTGGAGGATGGGTGAGTGTTGGTAGAGGGTGAGGGGGGGGAGGGTGGGTGAGGTTGGCGATGGGGGGAGAGTTTTTGGGGGTGAGGAGTGTTGGTGGAGGGGGGGGAGGGGGGAAGGTGGTGAGTGTTGGGGGGAGAGTGGGTGAGGTTGGGGGGGGGAGGATGAATGTTGATGGAGGGAGGGAGGGTGTGTTGATGGGAGGAAGGGTGAGGTTGGGGGGGGGGGGGGAGTACGGGTGGAGGGTGAGGGGGTTTTTTGGGGAGGGAGGATGAATTTTGGGATGGGGGAGGAGGGAGGGTGAGGTTGTGGAGGAGGGAGGGGGGTGGGGGAAGGGAGGTTTAGTGTGGTGGAGGATGGGTGAGGTTTGGAGGGAGGGTGATTTTTTGGGGGGAGGGGGAGGATGAGTTTGGAGGGGGGTGAGTGTTTGTGGGGGGGGGGTGAGTGTTGGTAGGGGGAGGGCGAGGTTGGTGGGGGGAGGGTGAGGTTTGAAGGGAAGTTGAGGTTAGTGGGGGGGGGGTGGGTTTTTGGGGAGGGAGGGAGTGTTGGTGGAGGGAGGGGAGGTTGATGGAGGAAGGGAGGGGGGGGGGGGGTGGGGTTGGTGGAGGGAGAGTGAGTGTTGGGGGAGGGAGAAGGGGGGGGAGAGTGATTGTTGGTGGAGAGAGGATCGTGGAAAGAGGGAGGAGAAAAAGGGTGGTGGAGGGAGGGTGAGTGTTGGTGGAGGGAGGATCGTGGAGGGAGGGGTGGGAAAGGGGGGGGGGAGGGAGAGTGTTAAGGCACCCCCCTGAAAGGTCATATATGGTCATGTTAAGGGCATTAGCAAATTCCCGGGTGAAGTTTTTCAGGGGGGCCCCCCCTGAGTCGGGGAGCCATGCTGAGCCTGGTAGCCTTTGAGCCGGGAGCCTTCCAGGGGGGAGCTTCCTGAGCCACGTAGCCCCCCGGGAGCCTAGAAGTCCCCCTGACCCTGGGAGATTTTTTCTGATCAAAGAGCCCCGTGAGGCTATTCCCCGGGGCCCCCTTTTGAGCCGGGGACCCCCCCTTGCCCCTTTTGGGAGCCCCCCTTTAAACCCCTTGGAGCCCCCTGAGCCTGGGACCCCCCCTCCCCCTTTTGGGACCCCCCTGCCCCCTTTGGAGCCCCCCTCCCCCTTTTGGGCCCCCCCCTGGGCCTTGCCCCCTTTTCCTGAGCCTGGGACCCCCCCGAGCCTTGAGCCTTTTCTGAGTCGGGGAGCCTCCTGACCCGGAGGCCCCTGACCCTTTTACCCCCCCTGAGCCTTGCCCCCTTTTCCCTGGGGCGGGGAGCCCCTGACCTTGGACCCCCCTGAGCCTTGGAGCCCCTGAGCCTTGCCCCCTTTTCCTGAGCCGGGGCCCCCTCCTGAGTTTTGGGAGCCTCTCGGGAGCCTGGGACCCCCCCTGACCCTTTGGGAGCCCCCCCCCTTTGGGGAGCCCCTCCCCCTTTTTTGGCCCTTTCCTGAGCGGGGACCCCCCGATTTTTGGGGAGCCCCCCTGAGCCTTGACCCCCCCTGGGCCTTGAAGCCTTCCTGAGCCTGGGAGCCTCCCTGACCCTTTGGGCCCCCAAAAACCCCCCTTTTGGGAGCCCCTCCCCCTTTTGGGAGCCCCCTGAGCCTTAGAGCCTCACTGAGCCTTGCCCCCTTTTCCTGAGCCGGGGGACCCTTTCCCCTGTTTTTTGGGAGCCCTTTGGCCTGGGAGCCCCCCAGCCTTGAGCCCCCCTGAGCCTTGAGCCCCCCTCCCCCTTTTGGGAGCCTCCCTGGGCCTTGAAGCCTTCCTGAGCCTGGGACCCCCCTCCCCCTTTTGGGACCCCCCGGGGCCTTTTGAGCCCCTGAGCCTTGAGCCTCCCTGGGCCTTGAAGCCTTCCTGAGCCTGGGAGCCTCCCTGAGCCTTGGACCCTTTTTGAGCCTAGGACCCCCCTGAGCCAACCCCCTTTTGAGCCAGAAAACCCCCCCTTTTAAACCCCGGTAAAACCCCCCGACCCAAGGAGCCCCCCTGAGCCTGGGAGTCACCCTGCCGGGAACCCCCTGAGCCGGGGAACCCCCCTGAACCTGGGATCCTCCCTGAGCCAGGACCCCCCTGAGCCAGAGTTTCCTGAGCCAGGGAACCCCCAAAAATGGGATTCCCCCCGGGGGACCCCGACCCAAAACCCCCTTTTCCCTGAGCCAGGAGCCTCTCTGAACCGGGGGGGATGTTTTTAATGTAGTAAAATTTTAGAATGGATGTGGTTGGGGGAGTTATATGAAGGAGTAAGGTGGAGGAGGCGAAGAAGGGAGAAAGGGAGGGAGGTACAAAAGGTTTTACGTATGAAGGGAAGGATATTTTAAAACCTTCAGGGGGCAAAATTTTAAAAAAAAAAAACACACACACACACACACACACACACACACACACACACACCCCCCGCCCCGATGTCCTGGTGGCTAAAGCTCTGTTTTACCCCGGAGGGCCGGTTCCCCCCGGGGGGGGCCCAAACATTTAAAAATTTTTCCCTTTAAAAACACACACACACACACACACACACACACACACACACACACACACACACATATATATATAAAAAGGCCATGTCTAATCGACATGTGCCTGGGGCAAAATGGTAACTAACACACTGAAAAAAGGGCAAAGACTAAAGGGGAAAGAGAAGCAAAGACAGAGATGAGCAGAACCCAGACTCAGGAGGAAGAGCAAAACAACCCCCCACAACCACCTGCATGGGGCCTAAAACCACAAACCCCCCAAAAAAAACCAAAAAACAAATAACCCAAACCCACACACTGTAGCCACTGTCCCTACCCCCCCCCCCTCATCATTTTACTCCACCTCCACAGCAACCCAACGAGGTTACCTCCAGGTCCCCTTTGTCAACCAACCCCAATGTTCTTCCCAGACCACATTTTTTGAAAGGAAGTGAAAGTTTTATGGGAAAACAGATGGAATAGCAAAAAAATGTGAGGAGTGGCATGAAAGAATCAAGGAGACGCCCCCCAGACATCATAGCACTCACAGAAACGAAACCCCAGGATGATAAAGACGAAATTTCCCCCAAACCCGATATCAGACTGAGGAAAGATAAAAGCAGGGGGGGAAAATTTTTCACTGCCTTAAAAACCGTTTGGGAAATTTTTGGGGAAAATGGAAGGAATGGACGAAATTGGAAAAGGGGGGCTGCATAGTAGGTACAGTTCATTGGGGACATAAGGTGTCATTGGTGTTTAAAAACCCCGCCACAGAACTGCAAAATATGAAGAGAGCAACAGAGCAATGGTGGGTACAGCAGCTGAGATGGCCAGAAGAGCTCACACGGGTAGAGCAAAAGTTTACAATTGCGGGGTGATTGCAATCACAAGGAAATTGAGTGGGAAAACCTGGAGCTACTTAGGATCTCAAAACATGGAGCAAGATGATGCATGGGCACTGAAAACCTCATGCATCATGTTAGGACACTACCAGAGAGAGAGGTGAGCATGAACCAGCAAGACTGACTTCGTGAGTCGGCTCCTGAGTAGCTCAGACATTGAACACATCACATGAAAGGCCCATTGGAGCTAGTGATCACTTGGTTCTGAGCTTTGAATACACAGCAGAGTTACAAGGGAGAGGGTAACAGGAGTAGGACGGGAAAGCCAAACTATAAAAAGGGGGACTACACAGGTATGAGGAACTTCCGTGAGGTTCACAGTGGGAAAGATAATTGGAAGGAAAATCAGTAAACAAAATGATGGACTATGAGAAACAAAATGCAAGAAGGCAGGGTAAAGGTTTGTTCCCAAGGGCAACAGAAATAATGGGAAGACAAGAACGAGCATTTGGTTTTCCAAAATTATTGGGAGAAAACTAAGTGCACTTGAGAATGGAAAAAGTACAGAAGACAAAGGACCCAGGAAAATAAAGAGATCACATTAAAAAAAAATACTGATCCAATTCTAACTATTCCCATTTTTGAACAATCACAGTAAAAATTAGATATTTATACCTACTCATAATAAACTTATGGTGCATCATACTTCTACAAAATATATCACCATTAATAAGTTGAAGTCGATCAAGCAAGAAACATTTAGTTACTGAACACATAAATTTCATTATTCAATAAAATTGACAAACTGGGACTTATGCTGCCAAATAACTCGTGAACCTTGTGTTTATTAAACCACACCAGTGATGAAAATATGAAGCCAACCAGACGGGTCATTCCCAGTTATGGTGCGGTTTTAACGACTCAAAGTTTTGGGTATTATCCTGGTCCTAAGATATTTTAGGGCCCCCATTAAATATTGAATGTTCAGAATGTGAACTGAAGTTTTTTTAAAGGGGGGTAAAAATTCCAATTTTTTTACAAAAGGGCAGATCTGAACCTTCACACCTGAAATTATTTTCCCCCCGTCACGCTGGAAGGTCCACCACTCGGGGGTTTTGGGGAAATTTCCCATTCCCCGGGGTGCTGGGAGAGGCTGCAACAACTTTCAGAGGACAACTGCACATGCCAGTTGCTCCGAATCTTGGTAGGTAGTAGTGAGCTTTGAAATTTTTAAGCTGACTAATAAAAGGCCCCCCCTGAGTTATCAGCAAAAAAAAAAAAAAAATTGAAGAGAAAATCCGCCAACCCAAAAAATCCCTGTTCAGGAATTCTTCATTCTGCTTTTGTTTAGTTTTTACCCCTAAACATTGATTCTTTTGGCCTTTTAAAAAAATTTTGCCCCTTTCTTTTTATCCCAGTGTATAAACCTCCTCTGGCTAATGGTTTAATTTTATAAAAATGTTCTTTTAAAAAGGGGGTTTCATTCATGTACTTGTATCACCATTTCCCCTTTTTTTCAAGATGGAACTTGATAAGTTCCTCAACCTTTTTTGATCAGCGGGGGTGTGGTTCATATGCTGGACTGCGTACACTAAAACATTATTGATCAGCCATTGATCCACCAGGAACCCTGGATCTGACCATGCCCCGGGGGCGTTGACCCCGGCATCTTTCAGGCAGGGGTATGTTTTTCCCCAAAAATTAAACGAGTTTTATGGCTATTTAATTCAATTTAACCCATAGAAAGTCCCCCGATTTTAGTACGAGGCCACAGAAAACATCAACATATCCTCAACCATTTGAAATTTGAAGGATGGTTGTTTAATTTTTTTGTTAAAAATTTTTTCCCCAAAAAAATTATTTATTGTAATGAAATTGGTTTTGAAAACTCACAAGTTAAGAATGAGAAACATTTACCTTCAATAAAGTTTTTTTAAAAAATTTTTTTTTTTTTTTCAAATACCAATCAGATCAAATTTGCATCTACATAAAAAAAAATACAAACTTTTTTTAAAAGATTCCAATATTGAATCTTTTAAAAGTTACTGTATTTTTTGGGGGGTTAAAAAGGACAGGAGAGTCATTCTTAATTACATGGGAAACAATGTTTTTAAAAAAATTTTGGTGAATTCAAATTTACAAAGAACAGAGCGACAAGCTGAGGTTTAACAGAGTCCATCAATGCAAAAAATTTGAAGTCGATCAAAAAAGGAATTCTCCAGTAAATGATCTGATTCCAAGATTTCAAATGTTTTTAAAAATTTTTAAAAAAAACAAATCAAATTTACACCTATTTGGACTAAACTCAGGGGTTATTAGCATGGGTAATCATGGGTTTGAATTATCAAGGTTATCAGGGGTTATCATCTTTTGGGGTTATGTTATCATGCGCATCATGGGCATCATCTCTATTAAAAAATTTTCCGTCAACATTATTTTTTTGGGGCCAATCGGAAGAAATATTCGTTAGTTACTGAATAAAAACGATATCATTATTTATGCAAAAAAAAAAAAAAAAAAAAGTGGCAGGGGATCTGCGGGGGGAAACCCCAGCAGTGGGGAAAATTTGAAGCCGACCAGAGAGTCATTCTCAAGGATAGAACGGATTCCAACCTTTCCCCGTTCTCTATACTTTAGATCAACAAATTTACGTGCACGCAAACGAAACTTAATAGTTACTATCCTGCCCCCAAGATGCACCAGCCATTAAAATTGAAGGTGGAAGAGAAAACTAAAAATTTTTTTACCATGATTTAACAGGAATCAAAACCCCCCTTTTACAAAGTTTATCGTCGTATTTATTGGCACCATTTGTGAACGTTTGAAGATCCGTCACTAAGGTTTTTTAATTCATCCCACTCATCATTCCAGGATGATGGGAATGTTCAAAATTTTTTAAACACAGGGCAAATGAACATACCAATTTTTCCCCAAAAATTTGGTCCTCGGTACCGTACACAAAAATTGAAAATCTTAAGCCGACTTGGGTGACGCGTTGGACGAGGAAAGAAAACAAATTTGGGCAGCCCCCAAAGGCTTCCATATGTCTTCCATTTTCAGGTGAAAATCATCTGAATTAGACTGAAGGGGGAAAGGGGGGGGAAAAACTTCGGCAATGTTCCCAAGAGCGGGGCCCCCCCTAATTCTAAATACAACCATACTAACACGACACAACCATACACACAACATAATATACAACCATACACACCAAACTTAACAGGACTATACACCACCAGCATCCATTAGAAACACATAAACCCCAAAAATCCCGTACAACCATACACACCAACAAAATACAACCCCACCCAAACACAACAAACATACACACTAACACACACTACAACCACACATAATACAACTATACACACCAATAAAAACACAACCACATACCAACACACACTACAATCGCAAAAACCCAAAAAACACTACAACCACAACCAACACACACTACAACCACACACCAACACACACTACAACCACACACCAACACACTCTACAACCACACACCAACACACACTACAACCCCAAACCAAACACACTAAACCCACACCAACAAAATTACAACCCACACCAAACACACACTACAACCACACACCAACACACCCCTACAACCACACACCAACACACTCTACAACCCACACCAAAACACCAACACACACTCAACCACACACCAACACACTCTACAAAAACACACCAACACACACTACAACCACACACCAAAACCCCCCCCACAATCGGGAAACCAACACACACTACAACCACACACCAACACACACTACAACCACACACCAACACACTCTACAACCACACACCAAACACACACTACAACCACACACCAACACACTCTACAACCACACACCAACACACCCCTACAACCACACACCAACACACTCTACAACCACACATCAACACACACTACAACCACACACCAACACCTCTACAACCACACACCAACACACTCTACAACCACCCCCAAAACCACACTCAACCACACACCAAACACACTTTTACAACCACACCCCAACCCCTCTACAACCACACCCAACACACTCTACAACCCACACACCAACACACTCTCAACCACACATCAACACCCCCAAAAACCACACACCAACACACTCTACAACCACACCCCAAAAACCCCCTCTACAACCACACACCAACACACACTACAACCACACAAAACACAATACAACCACACAAAAATACACACCTGGCAAAGCCAGACAACAACAAGAATTTTCCCCCGCTCAAATATTTATTTTTTTTCGGGGAAAAATTTTGGGTCAGAGGAAAAATTTTAAAATTAAAAAAACGTTGCTAGTGATGTGATGAGTGGGAAAAAAGCCCGCGTTGGCTGCGTTGCTACAACTTTAAGTGTTATGCGAATGGCTAAGGGTTTTTGACAACGCTGGCAAGGCTTAAGCAACGAGCGTGCGGTTCCCAACTATATAATAGATGGCGTTGCTTTCCCCCCGCCAGAGAATTTAGTTATCGATGGATAACTGAGGGTAAACAGACATTAAAATTACCATTCGTCTGCCTAACTTTATTTTTAAAAACTAATGTGTTTGTGATTGTTACTGCTCAAAATTTGGCTGTGATGACGTTAATAGTTATGATGTTAATAGTTATGATGTTAATTTTTTGGATGTTAATAGTTATGATGTTAATAGTGACGACGTTAACAGTGACATTGTTAATAGTGACGACGTTAATAGTGACGACGTTAATAGTGACGACGTTAAAGTGACATTTTTTAAAGGACGACGTTAACAGTAATTGTTAATAGTGACGACGTTAACAGTGACATTGTTAATAGTGACGACGTTAACGGGACGACGTTAACAGTGACATTAAAAATTAGTGACGACGTTAACGTGTTTTTGGGGTAATAGTGACGACGTTAACAGTGACATTGTTAATAGTGACGACGTTAACAGTAACATTGTTAATAGTGAGGGCGTTAACAGTGACATTGTTTATAGTGACGACGTTAACAGTGACATTGTTAATAGTGACGACGTTAACAGTGAATTGGTAATAGGACACGTTAACAGTGACATTGGTAATAGTGACGACGTTGGGACATTGTTAATAGTGACGACTTTAAAAGTGACATTGTTTATAGTGACACGTTAACAGTGAATTTGTTAATGGACGTTTTTAAAATGACATTGGTAATAGTGACGACGTTAACAGTGACATTGGTAATAGTGACGACGTTAACAGTGACATTGTTAATAGTGACGACGTTAACAGTGACATTGTTAATAGTGACGCGTTAACAGTAACATTGTTAATAGTGACGACGTTAACAGTGACATTGTTAATAGTGACGACGTTAGTCATGACGTTAATGGGACGAGTTTAGTGACAATGTTAATAGTGACAACGTTAATATGACGACTTTAAATTTAGTGACAATGTTAATATTGACAACGTTAATAGTGACGACGTTAATGGGACGACGTTAATAGTGAAATTTTTAAAATAGTGACGACGTTAAAGTGACGTTATATTGACGACGTTAATAGTGACGACGTTAATAGTGACGTTTTTAAAATTGGGGACAATGTTAATAGTGACGACGTTAATAGTGACAATGTTAATAGTGACGACGTTAATAGTGACAATGTTAATAGTGACGCGTTAATAGTGACAATGTTAATGGGACGAGTTTAATAGTGACGACGTTAATAGTGACGTTTTTAAAAGGGGGACAATTTTAATAGTGACGTTTTTAAAATAGTGACGACGTTAATAGTGACAACGTGACATAACTTGATGAATCTTACACGGGCCGCTTTTTCTCCCCAGGCGAAACCTTCTTCATTTTTCGGAATCAATTTCGGTCTTGAAATATATTGCCCGGGATTTAAACTTGATTTTGACACTAATTTAGATGCACCGATTTAGACACACCGATATACACAATTGATTTAGACACACCGATATACAACACGGGATTTGACACACCGATATACACACTGTTTTTAGACCCCCGATATACACACTGATTTAGACCCCCCGATATACACACACTGATTTAGACACACCCGGATAACACACACTGAAACAAAAATACAAATTGAAAAACATTAGAAAATGATCTTGGTGGCACTAAGATGGCATAAGATGGAGGAAATTGGAACATTTTATTGTAAGTGAACCCCCACTAAAAGTGTGAGAACACTTTGGAAGAGAGGGGAACCCCGAGGGGTTTTTTTAAGTGTGCGAAGAGAGGAAAGCTCTTGGGAGAGTGTTTACCAGTGTGGGAAGAAAGTGAAAGATCCTGACAGTGTGTTTATAAGTTGAAGAAGGAGGAAAGCTCAAAAAAGAATTTACAAGTGTGCAAAGTGTGAAAAAGGGGGGAAATGAAAAAAAGGGGGAAATTTGTGACAAACTGAGAGTTTACAAGCGATCCCCGACCCCACTGCAGGCTGACCACACTGCAGGCTGACTGCGGCTGACCACACTGCAGGCGCTTCCTGCAGGTGACCCACACTGCAGGCTGACCACACTGCAGGCTGACCACACTGCAGGCTGACCCTGGGTGACCACACCGCAGGTTTACCACACTGCAGGCTGACCACTGCAGGCTGACCACACTGCAGGCGACTCGGCTGACCCACTGCAGGCTGACTTTTTCTGCAGGCTGACCCCAACTGCAGGTGACCACACTGCAGGCTGACCACACTGCAGGCTGACCAACCAGGCTGAAACACTGCAGGCTGCCACACTGCAGGCTGACCACACTGAGGCTGACCACACTGCAGGCTGCCCCCCTGCAGGCTGACCACACTGCAGGCTGACCACACTGCAGGCTGACCACACTGCAGGTGACCCCCTGCAGGCTGACTACACTGTAAGGGGTTCATTTAACGGCTGCACCATTTTCGGGGGATCACCAACTCCCCCATGTGATCTGGCTTTACCAATCATACCGCCTTTTGAACGCCCCAGTGCCGTGCGAGCCTAGCAGGCAGTTCCACTCGGATAGCATGGGCGGATATAGGCATGGGCCCCCGCTCCCATATATCTAACGCCTCAAAAAACGCACCATACCAACCCCATCGTTAGTATTTATTACCAAATCTATGCAAAGAACCCCAAAAACAACATGGGCCGCCCAAATTTGCAGCTAAAAAAAATTTTGCAGGCTGACTACACTGCTGGCAGACTATAATGCAGGGTGACTTTTGCGGGATAAGCACAGTGCAGGGAAAAGTGCAGGCTGACTACAGTGAAGACCGACCACAGGAAGGCTGACTACAGTGCAGGCCCCCCCCAATGCAGGCTGACCACAGTGCAGGCTGACTGGGGGCAGGCTGCCCAAAGTGCGGGGGCACCCCCCCAACCCCAGCCCTGCTAATCGCAGAAACCTGTCAATTTCCTACTGAAGGAACCCATGGGTTTTTTTGTAATTCTTCTCATGAAAGGAAGCGAGGATTTTAAAAAAAATCTTGGTCCCTCCACATTTATTAAGTTATCTCTCAGTGTACTCCCCTGCAACTCTGCTGTTGGGTATTGGGGGGCGTCAGCCCCCCCTTTTAAAACTTGAGTCAGGAATTTTTATTTGGGGTTTTGAAGCTTGAGAAAAAAAATTAAAAAAAAAAAAAGTACTATATACCAGTATGTGGTGTATTTTTTCTTTTTAAAAAAACGTTGAAAATAAACCATCATATATCATGATGTGATCTTCAGTGTTTTGGGGAATGTCATGTTTTATTTTAATGTTTTGGGGAAATGTCATGATGTGATCTTCAGTGTTTTAAGTGTCAGATGTGATCTTCAGTTTTTTGGGGAAATGTCATGATGTGATCTTCAATGTTTTAGGAAGTGTTGATGTGATCTTCAATTTTTAGGAAGTGTCATGATTTATCTTCAATTTTTTGGGGAAAACATGATGTGATTTTAATGTTTTGGGGAAATGTCATGATGTGATCTTCAGTGTTTTGGGGAAATGTTATGATGTGATCTTCAGTGTTTTAGGAAGGTCATGATGTGATCTTCAGTGTTTTGGGGAAAGGGCATGATGTGATCTTCAATGTTTTAGGAAGTGTCATGATGTGATCTTCGGTGTTTTACTAATTTCCTGATGTGATCTTCAGTTTTTTTGGAAGTTCAGATGGATCTTAAAATTTTTGGGGGAAAGGGGCAGATGTGATCTTCAATGTTTTGGGGAAATGTCATGATGTGATCTTCAGTGTTTAGGAATGTCATGATTATCTTAAATTTTTTTTGGAAGTCTATGATGTGATCTTCAGTTTTTTTGGAAGTGTCAGGGAGGGATCTTCAATGTTTTAGGAAGTATCATGATGTGATTTTTCAATGTTTTAGGAAGTGTCATGATGTAATTTTTCAATGTTTTAGGAAGTTTTTATGTGATCTTCAATGTTTTATTAAGTGTAAATGATGTGATCTTCAATGTTTTGGGAAGTGCATGATGTGATCTAAAATGTTTTAGGAAGTGTCTGAGGGATTTTAATGTTTTAGGAAGGGGGCAGGGGGGGATCTTCAGTTTTTTGGGAAGTGTCTGATGTGATCTTGGGGTTTTTGGGGGAAGTGCGATGTGACTTCAATTTTTTGGGAAGGGGCCATGATGTACTTCAATGTTTTAAAGTGTCAGGGGGGGTTTTTCAGTTTTTTAGAAGTGGATCTGAAAGTCACCGAGTAGTGACACTTTTTTTCAAAACTCCCGGGGGGAAAAAAAATCTCATATTTCTGCTGAAATAAATCCCACCACCGGGAAAAAAACCCGGGGAAGAATAAAGAGATAAATGAGGAGGAAAGTTATAAGGAAAATTGAAAAACGGGGTTAATTAGGAGAAATAAGATAAGGGGGGTAATTAAAGAAAATGCAGGGGATTTCGTGGAAAACCATCGCATGTGTTTGGATCAAAGTCACCCCAACAAACACTGCATAAGACAAACAGTCATTACAGAAAACAAAATCCGTAGTGTTTTTAAGAACGGAGGAGCAACAGGGGAAAACAGCAAGAAATGACGGGGAAAAAAAGTGGGTAAACAGATAACAAGACGGGGGAAAAAACAAGATGGGGTTTTTTTTCCCTTTTTTGAACCATACGAGACGGAAACGAGCAAAATTTTTCCAAGCAGGTATTGAGGCGGAGGTTTTAAATGTAAGTTTATGAGGCAACCCGGGAAAATAAATACAAATACACAAGTTATCATACAAGTAACATTGTGGAAATTACCCCGGTACCCAAAAAAAAAAGGGGCAAAAAAGTGATTTTTTTCCATTGGGGTACTTGACTTATTTCCATTGGGGTCCGTTATTTCCCCCTTGGGGTTTTTATTTTTTTCCTTGGGCCCCTTTACTTATTTCCATTGGGGTCATTAAATTTTTTTCCTTTTGGGGTTTTTTACTTATTTCCATTGGGTTCTTGACTTATTTCCATTGGGGTTCTTGACTTTTTTCCCCTTGGGGTGCTTGACTTATTTCCTTGGGGTTCTTGACTTTTTTCCCTTGGGGTTCTTGACTTATTTCCACTGGGGTCCTTGACTTATTTCCACTGGGGTCCTTGACTTATTTCTACTGGGGTCCTTAACTTACCATTGGGTTTATGAGAGGCTTTTCCAGATACACATAAGGTTTTTTTGTAGAGAAAAGATGGCACAAGAAAAGGGGGATGGAGGTAAAGACTGGCGGCATAAAAGGAAGGAGCAGAGAGCAAACATGGAGGGCTGCCCCCTACAGAAGACCCAAAAATTAACTTGTGTCCAGTGCAGGTGAGCGCACTATCCTCAATCCTTCACTCACACCTGTTACTATCCTCACCCTTTTCCCCCACCTGTTACTTTATCTCCACTCCTTCACTCCCTGACTCATCCCACCTTTTACTCACAACTGTTACTCATCCACCTCCTTCCCCACACCTGTTACTCATCCACACTCCTTCACTCACAAAGTTTCTCATCCCCCTCCTTCACTCACACCTTTACTCATCCCCCCCTCCTTCCCCACACCTGTTACTCATCCCCACCCCTTTACTCCCCCTGTTACTCACCCCCACTCCTTCACTCCACCTGTTACTCATCCCCACCCCCTTTATCACACCTGTTACTCATCCTCACTCCCCCTGCACCTGTTCTCATCCTCCTCCTTCCTCAAACCCCCTTTCTCATGCTCACTCCTTCCCACACCTGTTACTCATCCTCCCCCCTTCCTCCACCTGTTCTCATCCCCACTCCTTCCCCACACCTGTTACTCATCCCCCCCTTCCTCACACCTGTTACTCATCCTCACTCCTTCCCCCACACCTGTTACCATCCTCACTCCTTCACTCCCCCTGTTACTCATCCTCACTCCTTCACCACACCTGTTACTCATCCCCCTTCACTCACATCTGTTACTCATCCTCACTCCTTCACTCACACCTGTTACTCATCCTCCTTTCACTCCCCACCTGTTACTCATTCT
>WNWK01021150.1:0-34524 GCA_009830355.1 Cherax destructor | reverse complement strand
GATGATGAAAGTTTTTCTTCCTTTTCGGGTCACCCTGCTTCGGTGAGAGAGACTGTGTTAAAAATATATATAATATATTCCCTCACCTTCTCACATATAAGGAAGAAGGAAGCGACGTGGTTTAGAGTTGCTCCATCATCATCAAGGATATCTTCCACTCCTGCGTAGACCTTAAGGATGAAGTCTGCATTGGTAGGAGGTACCACAGAGAAGGAACCAATGTTACCATTATCCTTCATGGTACAGAACACCCACTGGTTTATACATGACTCTTCGGTCTGTGGAAGGAAGACTAGGATGACTGAAGGTACAAGCCCCTTCCCCACCACCCCTCTACCCCACAACCCCACTAACCCACCACCCCAGTACCCCACCACCCCTCTACCCCACCACCCTCTACCCCACCACCCCTCTACCCCACAACCCCACTAACCCACCACCCCAGTACCCCACCACCCCTCTACCCCACCACCCCTCTACCCCACCACCCCTCTACCCCACCACCCCACTACCCCACCACCCCTCTACCCCACCACCCATTCTCCACTACCCTCTTCTCCACCACCCCTCTACCCCACCACCCCACTACCCCACCACCCCTCTTCTCCACCACCTCTTCTCTCCCACCCTCTTCTCCACCACCCCCTTTCCCCACTACCCTCTTCCCCACCTCTCTTCCCCACCTCCCCTCTTCCCCACCTCCCTCTTCCCCACCTCCCTCTTCCCCACAACCCTTCTTCCCCACCTTCCTCCTCCCCTCTTCCCCACAACCCGTCTTCCATACCTCCCCTCTTCTCCACCTCCCTTTTCCCCACAACCCTTCTTCCCCATCTCCCCTCTTCCCCACCTTCCCTCCTCCCTCTTCCCCACAACCCATCTTCCATACCTCCCCTCTTCTCCACCTCCCTTTTCCCCACAACCCCTCTTCCTCATCTCCCTCTTCCCCACAACCCTCTTCCATACCACCCTTTTTCCCCACAACCTTTCTTCAGCACCACCCCTCTTTCCCACCTCCCCTCTTCCCCACCTCCCCTCTTCCCCACCTCCCCTCTTCCCATCCACCCCTCTTTCCCACCACCCCTCTTCCCCACCACCCCTCTTCCCCACCTCCCTCACCCATACCACCCTCTTCTCACCACCCTTTTTCCCCACCACCTACTTCCACCCTCTACTTATCCCTCCCTCATCCCTACCACTCTACTTATCCACTCCCCTACATCCCTCACCACCTCTCTTATCCACTCCTACATCCCACCACCTCTCTACTTATCCACTCCCCTACATCCCCACCACCTCTCTACTTATCCACTCCCCTACATCCCCACCACCTCTCTACTTATCCACTCCCCTACATCCCCACCACCTCTACTTATCCACTCCCCTACATCCCCACCACCTCTCTTCCCCACCTCCCCTCTTCCCTACCACCCTCTACCAAACATTCTATAGAGAAAGAGCATGGACACTGGGGTCGCCCCACAGTCACTAAAAACAACATACAGCCCCACTCCACAAAAGTAAAAATAATAATACTAATATTATCTACAATAATATTATTCTACAAGACATGTATAAGGTATACAAACCTAGCTGACATCACTGACATACTACTGTATAGAAAGCCGCTTGTTATGCTGACCGTTTCGAACAAATTAGGTCAGTTTTGGCCCGGGATGCGACCCACACCAGTCCACTAACACTAAGGTATCCAATTTATACTGATGGGTGAATATAGACAACCGGTGTGGGGAAACACGCTCAATGTTTCAACCCTCGCCAGGAATCGAACCCGGACCCTCACCGTGTGAAGCGAGAGTTATTGCCACCAGGCCACGGGCCACCTTGGTAGTAAAGCAATAACAAAGAATTACAGACCGAGAGCACTAACGTCCCATATCATACAAAATCTTTGAAAGTGTTCTAAGAGGCAAGATCACCACTCATCTAGATAATCATCAGTTACACAACACAAGGCAACATGGGCTTAAAGCAGGCAGCTCCTGTCTGTCCCAACTACTGGAACACTATGGCAAGGTCCTGGATGCTCTGGAGGACAAACTACAGATGTGGTATACACAGACTTTGTGAAAGCCTTCAACAAGTGCGACCTGGTGAAATATCGTACAAAATGTGTGATAAATTAATAACAGGAAAAGTTGGTAGATGGATCATAACTTCCTAACAAACAGAACACAAAGAGTAATAGTAAACAGAGTAAAGTCTGAGGCGCTACAGTGAAAAGCTTTTTTCCACAAGGCACAGTACTCGCTCCCATCCTGTTCCTCATCCACATATCTGACAGACAGAGATGTAAGAGGATGACACCTGAGTTTGGATGACAGTGACCTCCATCGAAGACACTGAAAGACTAAGTGGACATCAACCACATCTTCAAATGGGCCAGTGTGTGAGATCATTTTTATTTGTAGGTTTCCGGTAAACTTGAAATCTTAGGTTGTTATCTACTTTGTGGATGAGGACGTCTAGAAAGGGTAGCTTGTCATTGGACTCTTCTTCTAGTGTAAACTGGATCGCCGGTTCAACTGCGTTGAGCCTTGCCTGAAGATTCCGTACATCAAAACGTTTGGGAGTTATTACGAGGACGTCGTCTACGTCCAGTCAAGATACTAAGACCAAAAGAGGCATCATCATCGGATTCTTCCTAAGAGCTTACCGAATTTGTAGTCCTGAGTTTCTTGACGAGGAATGTACATACATTCACCAAACCTTCACTGATTTACATTTTCCTTCCTTTTTCATCAAAGATTGCAAGAAAAGAGCTCTTCAGATCATTAATTCTCCACGCATCAACACCACTCCAAACAAAGTTATAATTCTTCCCAACAGCCAGGTTGCATCCAACATTTCTAAAGTATTTGCACAAGCTAACACTAGAGTCGCCATTGCTTCCAGTACTTCTATTAAGGATCTAACCAGGACTAAATCCAAGCACCATGAACCAGTCAACGCAGGGGTCTACACTATACCCTGTGGAGGCTGCGACAGAATTTATGTAGGAGAAACAGCAAGAAACCTCGAAACACGCATCAATGAACACATTAATGCATGCAGAAACGATAACCTGAACAACGCCTGCGTACAACACCGAAATTCCAACAATCATCTCATGAAATTCAAAGACGCCCGACTAGTAATCAAAGAAACTAATTTCCGTAGACGCAAATGCCTTGAATCAGCACTTATCTCTTTTTCTAACACAAACAAAACAAAGGCAGCTTCACCATCTCTGAAGTCTTAGCAAGAATCCTCCTGAAAACAGTTAACCATACCATCACATAGTCTCTCCTGCTAATTCAACACAAGTACATCGTAGATGTGGAACACTCCTACAGGCCTTCTATATTTCAACCTCCAGCAAAAATATTTGTCTAACCTATTGTTATACTACCCAAGTATTTGTTTTATCACCTTTCACTCATGTGCATATTGATTGTTCTACCTTATTGTATTATTACTACTACTACTACTACTACTACTACTACCTATCACTACTACCTCGACCACCACTAGTATTTCACCTCACTTTGAGAGTATATAATAGCCCACTGTGTCCATGTAACGCTTGTAACGGCTTGAGAAAGCTCCTGGAGAGCGAAACGTTGCCACAATAAAATGTCACATTAGTTGCATTTGTGTCCTTTTACTTAACATATTGTCGGTAATTCTACCAATATTATTACATCTCTGTCTATGGCATATATGAGGATGATGAATAGAATGGGAGCAAGTACTGTGCCTTGTGGAACAGAGCTTTTCACTGTAGCTGCCACAGACTTTAGTCTGTTTACTATTATTCTTTGTGTTCTGTTTGTCAAAACGTTAAAGATCCATCAACCAACTTTTCCTGTTATTCCTTTATCACGCATTTTGTGGGCTATTACACCATGGTCACACTTGTCGAAAACTTTTGCAAAGTCTGTGTATACTTCATTTGTATTCTGTTTATACTCTACAGCATCCAGGACCTTGTCATAGTGGTCCATGAGCTGGGACAGGCAGGAGCGGTGTGCTCTAAACCAGTGTTGCCCTGGGTTGTGTAGTTGATGGGTATCTAGGTGGTTGGCGATCTATCTTCTTAAAACCCTTTAAAAAAAATTATGATATGGGATGTTAGTGCTATCAGTCTGTAGTTTTTTGCAATTGCTTTACTGCCACCTTTGTGGAGTGGGGCTATGTCTGTTGTTTTTAGTGTGTGTGGGAAGACCCCTGTGTCCATGCTCCCTCTCCATAGAACGCTGAAGGAACGCGATAGGGGCTTCTTGCAGTTCTTGATGAACACGGAGTTTCATGAGTCTGGGCCTGGGGCAGAGTGCATGGGCATGTCATTTATTTCCTTTTCAAAGTCTTGTGGTGTTATGATAATATCCGAGATTTTAGAGATGACCAAATTTTGGTCATCGACCCTGAGTCGTATTGGGACTTTAGTATCTAACCAGCCGGACAGTGGTTCGTACGTTGGTTTACGTGCAGCCAGCAGTAAGAGCCTGGTTGATCAGGCCCTGATTCATCACGAGGCATGGTCACAGACCGAACCACTGGGGCGTTGACCCCCGAAACCCCACCACTCCTTCCCATCAATCCTCTTTCCCGCCACCCTACATCTCCACCTCTCTACTTCCCCCCATCCTACATTCCCACCTCCCTGTTTCCACACCACTTCCCTTCACCACCCCACCACTAACCCCCCACATCCTCACACCCCCACCACTCACCCTCACTTCCCCTCACCTCCATGGCCTTGAAGAACTTGAACTTGTATCTGAGGCGTATGGAAGAGTAGAGAGTGATTTCTGTCTGGTTGTTGAACACCACGGGACTCTGGGTTGGTTTACACAGAGACAGACTGCAAGAAAAGAACTCCGGCTGGAGGCGAGGCATGGAGTTGAAATTCTCAAGACTTACTGGCTCCTCCATCAGCTGCCACCTGGAGGAGGAGGAACAGGTGAAAGTGAACCTCAGAAGAGTCAAGTTTCACTTACGGTATTGTCGTAGTTACGAGGAAGTTCTAAAATTGTAGGGGGTCATACAGTGCCTGGGACAGGGGAGTTAGTCAAGGTGCTGTTCAGTTGTGGCATCAGGAGACCATCATTAGCATCAAGGAATTTTCCAAGATGTGCCTTTAAGCTGTGAGATTTTGGAAATGTACAGTGTACATGTGTCTTGAAAGTGTACAGTGAACGTGTTCTGAATGTGTACCATGTACATGAACGTTGAAGGTGAACCTTGTAGATGTACCTCGTAATAATATTGGTAGAATTACCCACAAAATGTTAAGTAAAAGGACACAAATGCAACTAATGGGACATTTTATTGTGGCAACGTTTCGCTCTCCAGGAGCTTTGTCAAGCTGGCTTGAAAAGGTCCTGGAGAGCGAAACGTTGCCACAATAAAATGTCACATTAGTTGCATTTGTGTCCTTTTACTTAATAAGATGTTCCTTGTACATATACTTGGAAGGTATACCATGAATGTTTACTTTGAAGGTATACCTTGTACATGAACAACAAAGGTTTACCTTCAAAGCTTTCTCTGAAAGTGTACCTTGTACATGGACAATATTAACCAAAGTGACGTAATGTTTAGCGGACACGACCTTACATGGTATCTTCTAAAGGATACCTTACCTTCCATGTCCTTCCTAGAGCCAATACCGAGTCTTTCCCAGACCATGTGTGTGATTGTTAGTACCAGACCATGTGTTTGATTGTTAGTACCAGACCATGTGTGTGATTGTTAGTACCAGACCATGTGTTTGATTGTTAGTACCAGACCATGTGTGTGATTGTTAGTACCAGACCATGTGTGTGATTGTTAGTACCAGACCATGTGTGTGATTGTTAATACCAGACCATGTGTGTGATTGTTATTACCAGACCATGTGTGTGATTGTTAGTACCAGACCATGTGTGTGATTGTAAGTACCAGACAATGTGTGTGATTGTTAGTAACAGACCATGTGTGTGATTGTTAGTACCAGACCATGTGTGTGATTGTTATTACCAGACCATGTGTGTGATTGTTAGTACCAGACCATGTGTGTGATTGTAAGTACCAGACCATGTGTGTGATTGTTAGTAATATACCATGTGTGTGATTGTTAGTACCAGACCATGTGTGTGATTGTTAGTACCAGACCATGTGTGATTGTTAGTACCAGACCATGTGTGATTGTTAGTACCAGACAATGTGTGATTGTTAGTACCAGACCATGTGTGTGATTGTTAGTACCAGACAATATATGGTTGTTAGTACCAGACCATGTATGTGATTGTTAGTACCAGACCATGTGTGTGATTGTTAATACCAGATCATGTGTGTGATTGTTAGTACCAGACCATGTGTGTGATTGTTAGTACCAGACCATGTGTGTGATTGTTAGTACCAGACCATGTGTGTGATTGTTAGTACCAGACCATGTGTGTGATTGTTAGTACCAGACCATGTGTGTGATTGATAGTACCAGACCATGTGTGATTGTTAGTACCAGACTATGTGTGTGATTGTTAGTACCAGACCATATGTGTGATTGTTAGTACCAGACCATGTGTGATTGTTAGTACCAGACCATGTGTGTGATTGTTAGTACCAGACCATATATGGTTGTTAGTACCAGACCATGTGTGTGATTGTTAGTACCAGACCATGTGTGTGATTGTTAGTACCAGACCATGTGTGTGATTGTTAGTACCAGACCATGTGTGTGATTGTTAGTACCAGACCATGTGTGTGATTGTTAGTACCAGACCATATATGGTTGTTAGTATCAGACCATATATGGTTGTTAGTACCAGACTATATATGGTTGTTAGTACCAGACCATGTGTGTGATTGTTAGTACCAGACCATGTGTGTCATTGTTAGTACCAGACTTTGTGTCGTTGTTAGTACCAGATCATATGTGGTTGTTAGTACCAGACCATTTGTGATTGTTAGTACCAGACCATGTGTGATTGTTAGTACCAGACTATGTGTGATTGTTAGTACCATACCATGTGTGACTGTTAGTACCAGACCATGTGTGACTGTTAGTACCAGACCATGTGTGTGATTGTTAGTACCAGACCATGTGTGACTGTTAGTACCAGACCATGTGTGATTGTTAGTTCCAGACCATGTGTGATTGTTAGTTCCAGACCATGTGTGTGATTGTTAGTTCCAGACCATGTGTGATTGTTAGTACCAGACTATGTGTGATTGTTAGTACCAGACTATGTGTGATTGTTAGTACCAGATCATGTGTGGTTGTTAGTACCAGACCATGTGTGTGATTGTTAGTACCAGACCATGTGTGTGATTGTTAGTACCAGACCATGTGTGTGATTGTTAGTACCAGACTATGTGTCGATGTTAGTACCAGACGGTGTGTGATTGTTAGTACCAGACTATGTGTGATTGTTAGTACCAGATCATGTGTGGTTGTTAGTACCAGACCATGTGTGTGATTGTTAGTACCAGACCATGTTTGATTGTTAGTACCAGACTATGTGTGATTGTTAGTACCAGACTATGTGTGATTGTTAGTACCAGACCATGTGTGTGATTGTTAGTACCAGACCATGTGTGTGATTGTTAGTACCAGACCATGTGTGTGATTGTTAGTACCAGACTATGTGTCGATGTTAGTACCAGACGGTGTGTGATTGTTAGTACCAGACAATGTGTGATTGTTAGTACCAGATCATGTGTGGTTGTTAGTACCAGACCATGTGTGTGATTGTTAGTACCAGACTATGTGTGATTGTTAGTACCAGACTATGTGTGATTGTTAGTACCAGACTATGTGTGATTGTTAGTACCAGATTATGTGTGATTGTTAGTACCAGACTATGTGTCGATGTTAGTACCAGACCATGTGTGTGATTGTTAGTACCAGACTATGTGTGATTGTTAGTACCAGACTATGTGTGATTGTTAGTACCAGACTATGTGTGATTGTTAGTACCAGACTATGTGTGATTGTTAGTACCAGATAATGTGTGGTTGTTAGTACCAGACCATGTGTGTGATTGTTAGTACCAGACTATGTGTGATTGTTAGTACCAGACTATGTGTGATTGTTAGTACCAGACTATGTGTGATTGTTAGTACCAGACTATGTGTGATTGTTAGTACCAGACTATGTGTGATTGTTAGTACCAGACTATGTGTGATTGTTAGTACCAGACTATGTGTGATTGTTAGTACCAGACTATGTGTGATTGTTAGTACCAGACTATGTGTGATTGTTAGTACCAGACTATGTGTGATTGTTAGTACCAGACTATGTTGTTTTAGTACAGACTTATTGTTTCCAGACTACTTATGGCTTTAACAAACTATTTGATTGTTATACAACTACTGGATTTATACCAGACTATTATTTTATACTACAGACTGTACTAGTTACTACAACTACTGCTGCTTTACTATTACAACTACATGCAAATGCACACTATTACTTACTACTACAATTACTACTATTTCTTCTACTATCTGCTCTTACATACTACTTACTGCTGCTACTACTTATACTACTACTGCTACACTATTACTACTACTGCTGCTACTACTTATTACTACTACTGTTGCTACTACTATTACTACTACTGCTGCTACTACTATTACTACTACTGCTGCTACTACTATTACTACTACTGCTGCTACTACTATTACTACTACTGCTGCTACTACTATTACTACTACTGCTGCTACTACTATTACTACTACTGCTGCTACTACTATTACTACTCGCTGCACATTCTACTACTGCTGCTACTACTACTACTGCTGCTATTATACTACTCTGCTGCTACTACTATTACTACTACTGCTGCTACTACTATTACTACTACTGCTGCTACTACTATTACTACTACTGCTGCTACTATTATTACTACTACTGCTGCTACTACTATTACTACTACTGATATTATAAATATTATTATTACTGCTACAAATGTTATTTGTACCACTACCAGGAGTACAACTTCTACTCCTACTACTACTATTCCTACAGCTACTAGTTCTACTACTCATACTACTACTTTTTGTACTACTCTTACTACTAATATTACTATTATTACTAATATTACTATTATTTTTACTAACATTATTTCTACTACTATTATAACTGCTACTAACAATAATAATAATTTTGATAATACTAGTATTATTATGGTATTGTTGTTATCATCATCATAATAATAATAATAATAATAATAATAATAATAATAATAATAATAATAATAATAATAATAATAATAATAAAAATAATAATAATAATAATAATTATTATTATTATTATTATTATTATTATTATTATTATTATTATTATTATTATTATTATTATTATTATAACCCTCCCATTCACAAAAGTGGTACCGCAAAGAGTGTGAAGGGTTTTTGATCTAGGGATTCAGGTCTGATCTTTTCTCCATTGGGCAAAGGCTGAATGGCTTGCCAGGATCGTGTAGTAGTGTTCTGTCGATTCTGTAGGAAGTGAGTGTCAGATGACTCCAACAGAGAAAAGTATGGTGTTACTGTCGACTTGACATCCGTGAGTGTCTCGTAACGTACAACAGTGAACACAGTCACTGTAGCAGTCGTGCAGTGATCACTCGAGCAGTGAACCTCACTCGTAGCAGTGACCTCACCGTAGCAGTGAACCCTCACTCGTAGCAGTGAACCCTCACCGTAGCAGTGAACCCTCACTTCGTAGCAGTGAACATTCACTCGTAGCAGTGAACCTCACTCGTAGCAGTGAACCCTCACTCAGCAGTGAACCCTCACTCCGTAGCAGTGAACCTCACTCTGTAGCAGTGAACCTCACTCCGTAGCAGTGAACCTCACTCCGTAGCAGTGAACCTCACTCGTAGCAGTGAACCTCACTCCGTAGCAGTGAACCTCATCTGTAGCAGTGAACCTCACTCGTAGCAGTGAACCTCACTCCGTAGCAGTGAACCTCACTCGTAGCAGTGAACCTCACTCTCGTAGCAGTGAACCCTCATCAGTAGCAGTGAACCTCACCCGTAGCAGTGAACCTCACTCGTAGCAGTGAACCTCACTCGAGCAGTGAACCTCACTCGTAGCAGTGAACCTCACTCCGTAGCAGTGAACCTCACTCCGTAGCAGTGAACCCTCCTCCGTAGCAGTGAACCTCACCTCGTAGCAGTGAACCCTCACTCGTAGCAGTGAACCCTCACTCTCGTAGCAGTGAACCTCACTCCGTAGCAGTGAACCCTCACTCCGTAGCAGTGAACCCTCACTCGTAGCAGTGAACCTCACTCCTAGCAGTGAACCCTCACTCTGTAGCAGTGAACCCTCACTCTAGTAGCAGTGAACCCTCACTCCGTAGCAGTGAACCCTCACTCTGTAGCAGTGAACCTCACTCGTAGCAGTGAACCCTCACTCTGTAGCAGTGAACCCTCACTCTGTAGCAGTGAACCCTCACTCACGTAGAGTGAACCTCATCTAGTAGCAGTGAACCCTCACTCTCGTAGCAGTGAACCCTCACTCTCGTAGCAGTGAACCCTCACTCTCGTAGCAGTGAACCCTCACTCTCGTAGCAGTGAACCCTCACTCTCGTAGCAGTGAACCCTCACTCTCGTAGCAGTGAACCCTCACTCTCGTAGCAGTGAACCCTCACTCTCGTAGCAGTGAACCCTCACTCACGTAGCAGTGAACCCTCACTCTCGTAGCAGTGAACCCTCACTCACGTAGCAGTGAACCCTCACTCACGTAGCAGTGAACCCTCACTCTCGTAGCAGTGAACACTCACTCTCGTAGCAGTGAACCTCACTCTAGTAGCAGTGAACCCTCACTCTCGTAGCAGTGAACCCTCACTCTCGTAGCAGTGAACACTCACTCTCGTAGCAGTGAACCCTCACTCTCGTAGCAGTGAACCCTCACTCTCGTAGCAGTGAACCCTCACTCACGTAGCAGTGAACCCTCACTCTAGTAGCAGTGAACCCTCACTCGTAGCAGTGAACCCTCATCTGTAGCAGTGAACCCTCACTCTCGTAGCAGTGAACCCTCACTCTCGTAGCAGTGAACCCTCACTCTCGTAGCAGTGAACCCTCACTCTCGTAGCAGTGAACCCTCACTCTCGTAGCAGTGAACACTCACTCTCGTAGCAGTGAACCCTCACTCTAGTAGCAGTGAACCCTCACTCTCGTAGCAGTGAACCCTCACTTTAGTAGCAGTGAACCCTCACTCTAGTAGCAGTGAACCCTCACTCTAGTAGCAGTGAACCCTCACTCTCGTAGCAGTGAACCCTCACTCTCGTAGCAGTGAACCCTCACTCTAGTAGCAGTGAACCCTCACTCTAGTAGCAGTGAACCCTCACTCTAGTAGCAGTGAACCCTCACTCTAGTAGCAGTGAACCCTCACTCTCGTAGAAGTGAACCCTCACTCTCGTAGAAGTGAACCCTCACTCTACGCTATGAGTGAACCCTCCTCTAGCATGTGAACCCTCACTCTGTAGCAGTGAACCCTCACTCTGTAGCAGTGAACCCTCACTCTGTAGCAGTGAACCCTCACTCCTAGTGCAGTGAACCCTCACTCTGTAGCAGTGAACCTCACTCTGTAGCAGTGAACCCTCACTCTAGTAGCAGTGAACCTCACTCTAGTAGCAGTGAACCCTCACTCTGTAGCAGTGAACCTCACTCTGTAGCAGTGAACCCTCACTTAGTAGCAGTGAACCTCACTCTAGTACAGTGAACCTCACTCTAGTAGCAGTGAACCTCACTCTAGTAGAGTGAACCTCACTCTCGTAGAGTGAACCTCACTCTGTAGAGTGTATCACTCTAGTTCATTAGTGTCATCTAGTGTGTCATCTAGTGTCATCTAGTGCATGGCTCATCTTAGGTGTCATCTAGTGTCATTAGTGCAGTGTGTCATCTAGTGTGTCATCTTGTTTCATCAGTGTGTCATTTAGTGTGTCATCTAGTGTGTCATCTAGTATGTCATCTAGTGTGTCATCTAGTGTGTCATCTAGTGTGTCATCTAGTGTGTCATCTAGTGTGTCATCTAGTGTGTCATCTAGTGTGTCATCTAGTGTGTCATTTAGTGTGTCATCTAGGTGTTCATTTCTAGGTGTCATGTGTCATCTAGTGTGTCATCAGTATGTCATCTAGTGTGTCATCTAGTATGTCATCTAGTGTGTCATCTAGTGTGTAATCTAGTATGTCATCTAGTGTTAGTGGTCATCTAGTGTGTCATCTAGTGTGTCTTCTAGTGTTTCTTTTTAGTGTGTCATCTAGTGTGTCATCTAGTGTGTCATCTAGTGTGTCATCTTTTGTGTCATCTAGTGTGTCATCTAGTGTGTCATCTAGTGTGTCATCTAGTGTGTCATCTAGTATGTCATCTAGTGTGTCATCTAGTGTGTCATCTAGTATGTCATCTTGTGTGTCATCTAGTGTGTCATCCTGTGTGTCATCTAGTGTGTCATCCTGTGTGTCATCTAGTGTGTCATCTAGTGTGTCATCTTGTGTGTCATCTAGTTTGTCATCTTGTGTGTCATCTAGTGTGTCATCTAGTGTGTCATTTAGTGTGTCGTCTGGTATGTCATCTTGTGCGTCATCTAGTGTGTCATTTAGTGTGTCGTCTAGTGTGTCATCTAGTGTGTCATCTTGTGTGTCATCTAGTGTGTCATCTAGTGTGTCATTTAGTGTGTCGTCTGGTATGTCATCTTGTGCGTCATCTTGTGTGTCATCTAGTGAGTCATCTAGAATGTCATCTTGTGTGTCATTTAGTGTGTCATCTAGTGTGTCTTCTAGAGTGCCTTCTTTAGGTGTCTTTAGTGTCTCTAGAGTGTCTTCTAGAGTGTATTCTATTGTGTTTTCTAGAGTGTCTTCTAGTGTCTGCTAGAGTGTCTTCTAGAGTGTCATCTAGTGTGTGTTCTAGAGTGTCTTCTAGTAAGTGTCTTCAGAGTGTCTTCTAGAGTGTCATCTAGTGTGTCTTCTAGAGTGTCTTCTAGAGTGCCATCTAGTGTGTCTTCTAGAGTGTCATCCAGTGTGTCTTCTAGAGTGTCATCTAGTGTGTCTTCCAGAGTGTCTTCTAGAGTGTCTTCTAGAGTGTCATCTAGTGTGTCTTCTGGAGTGTCTTCTAGAGTGTCTTCTAGAGTGTCTTCTAGAGTGTCTTCTAGAGTGTCTTCTAGAGTGTCTTCTAGAGTGTCTTCTAGAGTGTCTTCTAGAGTGTCTTCTAGAGTGTCTTCTAGAGTGTCTTCTAGAGTGTCTTCTAGAGTGTCTTCTAGAGTGTCTTCTACAGTGTCTTCTAGCAGAGTGCTCTTCTGAGTGCTCAAGTGTCTTCAGAGTGTCTCTAGAGTGTCTTCTAGTGTCTTCTAGAGTGTCTTCTAGAGTGTCTTCTAGAGTGTCTTCTAGAGTGTCTTCTAGAGTGTCTTCTAGAGTGTCTTCTAGAGTGTCTTCTAGAGTGTCTTCTAGAAGTGTCTTCTAGAGTGTCTTCTAGAGTGTCTTCTAGAGTGTCTTCTAGAGTGTCTTCTAGAGTGTCTCTTCTTAGAGTGTCTTCTAGAGTGTCTTCTAGAGTGTCTTCTAGAGTGTCCAGAGCTTCTAGAGTGTCTTCTAGAGTGTCTTCTAGAGTGTCCTATTCTTCAGAGTGTCTCTAGAGTGTCTTCTAGAGTGTCTTCTAGAGTGTCTTCTAGAGTGTCTTCTAGAGTGTCTTCTAGAGTGTCTTCTAGAGTGCCTTCTAGAGTGTCTTCTAGAGTGTTTCTATGCTTCTAGAGTGTCTTCTAGAGTGTCTTCTAGAGTGTCTTCTAGAGTGTCTTCTAGAGTGTCTTCTAGAGTGTCTTCTAGAGTGTTCATTCTCTAGAGTGTCTTCTAGAGTGTCTTCTAGAGTGTCTTCTAGAGTGCTCTTTCTAGAGTGTCTTTCTAGAGTGCTTCAGAGTGTCTTCTAGAGTGTCTTCTAGAGTGTCTTCTAGAGTGTCTTCTAGAGTGTCTTCTAGAGTGTCTTCTAGAGTGTCTTCTAGAGTGTCTTCTAGAGTGTCTTCTAGAGTGTCTTCTAGAGTGTCTTCTAGAGTGTCTTCTAGAGTGTCTCATTCTAGAGTGTCTTCTAGAGTGTCTTCTAGAGTGTCTTCTAGAGTGTCTTCTAGAGTGTCTTCTAGAGGTTTTCAGAGTGCTTCTAGAGTGCTTCTAGAGTGTCTTCTAGAGTGTCTTCTAGAGTGTCTTCTAGAGTGTCTTCTAGAGTGTCTTCTAGAGTGTCTTCTAGAGTGTCTTCTAGAGTGTCTTCTAGAGTGTCTTCTAGAGTGTCTTCTAGAGTGTCTTCTAGAGTGTCTTCTAGAGTGTCTTCTAGAGTGTCTTCTAGAGTGTCTTCTAGAGTGTCTTCTAGAGTGTCTTCTAGAGTGTCTTCTAGAGTGTCTTCTAGAGTGTCTTCTAGAGTGTCTTCTAGAGTGCTTCTAGAGTGTCTTCTAGAGTGTCTTACTAGAGTGTCTTCTAGAGTGTCTTCTAGAGTGTCTTCTAGAGTGTCTTCTAGAGTGTCTTCTAGAGTGTCTTCTAGTGTGTGCTTCTAGAGTGTCTTCTAGTGTGTCTTTTAGAGTGTCTTCTAGAGTGTCTTCTAGAGTGTCTTCTAGAGTGTCTTCTAGAGTGTCTTCTAGAGTGCCTTCTAGAGTGTCTTCTAGAGTGTCTTCTAGAGTGTCTTCTAGAGTGTCTTCTAGAGTGTCTTCTAGAGTGCCTTCTAGAGTGTCTTCTAGAGTGTCTTCTAGAGTGTTTTCTAGAGTGTCTTCTAGAGTGTCTTCTAGAGTGTCTTCTAGAGTGTCTTCTAGAGTGTCTTCTAGAGTGTCTTCTAGAGTGTCTTCTAGAGTGTCTTCTAGAGTGTCTTCTAGAGTGTCTTCTAGAGTGCCTTCTAGAGTGTCTTCTAGAGTGTCTTCTAGAGTGTCTTCTAGAGTGTCTTCTAGAGTGTCTTCTAGAGTGTCTTCTAGAGTGTCTTCTAGAGTGTCTTCTAGAGTGTCTTCTAGTGTCATCCTTAACTTTTTAATGTTGATAAAGATGAAACATTTTCTTGCCGTCAAGTCCAAATCAATATAATAATAATAATCAATATAATAATAATAATAATAATAATAATAATAATAATAATAATAATAATAATAATAATAATAATAATAATAATAATAATAATAATAATAACAATAATAATAATAATAATAATAATAATAATAAGAAGAAGAAGAAGAAGAAGAAGAAGAAGAAGAAGAAGAAGAAGAAGAAAAGAAGATTCATAAACATGTGAGATTTTAGGTATGTCTTGCTACTTATACTTACACTTAGGTCACACTACACAAGCATATATATATATATATATATATATATATATATATATATATATATATATATATATATATATATATATATATATATATATATATATATATACCCCTCTGGGTTTTCTTCTATTTTCTTACTAGTTCTTGTTCTTATTTCCTCTTATCTCCATGGGGAAGTGGAACAGAATTCTTCCTCCGTAAGCCATGCGTGTCGTAAGAGTCGACTAAAATGCCGGGAGCAAGGGGCTAGTAACCCCTTCTCTTGTATACATTAATAAAGTTAAAAAAAGGGAAACTTTCGGGTTTTTTTCTTTTTGGGCCACCCTGCCTTGGTGGGATACCCTGCCTTGGTGGGATACCCTGCCTCGGTGGGATACCCTGCCTTGGTGGGATACCCTGCCTCGGTGGGATACCCTGCCTTGGTGGGATACCCTGCCTTGGTGGGATACCCTGCCTCGGTGGGATACCCTGCCTCGGTGGGCCCCGCCGCTTCGGGGATACCCTGCCTCGGTATATACCCTGCTTCGGTGGGCCACCCTGTCTCGGTGGGCCACCCCGCCTCGGTGGGATACCCTGCCTCAGTGGGATACCCTTCCTCGGTGGGCCACCCTGTCCCGGTTGGCCACCCCGCCTCGTTGGGATACCCTGCCTCGGTGGGCCACCCCGCCTCGTTGGGATACCCTGCCTCGGTGGGCCACCCCGCCTCGGTGGGATACCCTGCCTCGGTGGGCAATCCCGCCTCGGTGGGATACGGCCGGTTTGTTGAAAAAAAAATATTTACAATAATAATAATAAAATAATAATAATAATAATAATAATAATAATAATAATAATAATAATAATAATAATAATAATAATAATAATAATAATAATAATAATGATAATAATAATAATAATAATAATAATTTCTTTATTACTACCAGTACATGTACAAGGTATACAGACCATAGCTGACATCAATGACATACTACTATATAGAAAGCCACTTGTTATGCAGAGCATTTCGGACAAATTAGGTCAGTTTTGTCCCAGGATGCGACCCACACCAGTCCACTAACACCCATGTACCTATTTTACTGATGGGGGAACATGGACGACCGGTGTAAGGAAATACGCCCAATGTTTCTACCCAGAGCGTGTGAAGTGAGAGCTATTGCCACCAGGCCGCGGGCCACCGCAATATCTTCATTTAATTAACAAAGCTGCCAAATTTGAGTAGACCAGTGACAATATTAATCATGCTTTCTGACAGACAAACCTGAATGGAATATTCAAAGCCCCAGAAGAGACATTCTTCAGGTACTATCCTGGGTGCTATCCTGTGTGCTATCCTGGCTGCTATCCTGGCTGTTATCCTGGCTGCTATCCTGGCCGCCAGATACATTAGTTATCAAATACTGAAGCCTTTCAGAAACAGGTAAACTTAAATTTATTTTAGGTGATTTAGTGGGAATAAAAATTTTGAACCATCTTATTTGACAGAATTGGTAGATATGGACATAACTGCAAAGAAAAGGGTGTGTCGAAGATATGAAAGGTGGTTAATGTTATTGTAATAATGTTGGTAAAATTACCGACAATATGTTACGTAAAAGGACACAAGTGCAACTAATGTGACATTTTATTGTGGCAACGTTTCGGTCTCCAGGAGCTTTTTCAAGCCGTTACCAACAATACATGGACACAAAGGGCATATTTAGGTACAGAGTGAGGTGCAAAGCATAATATAATCGTTGTAGGTAGTACTTGGGGTGGTAATATTAGTAGTTATGGTAGTAGTAGTAGTACCAACTATATTATGGCGGTGTTTATTGCCTTGAGGAGAATTCTTGCTAATACTTCAGAGATGATGAAACTGCCTTTATTCTGTTTATGTTAGAAATAGCGATTAATGATGATTCAAGGCATTTACGTCTACAGAAATTAGGTTCTTTAATCACTAGGTGGGCGTCGTTGAATTTCATCAGGTGGTTGGTGGAATTCCGGTTTTCTACGCAGGCATTGTTCAGGTTATCGGTCCTACATTGAGACGTGCTTCGAGGGTTCTTGCTGTATCACCTACGTATATTCTGTCACAACCTCCACAGGGGATAGTATAAACCTCCGCTTTGATTGCTTCAATGCTCTTCAATTTCGTCTTAGTCAGATCTTTTATGGAAATACTGCGATGGTGAATTTAGTGTTAGCTTGTATGAGTACTCTAGAGACGTCCAATGCAACCTGGCTGTTGGGAAGGATTATAACTTTGTTAAGAGTGGTATTATTGAGTGGATTATTGATGATCTGAGGGCTCTTTTCTTTCAGATTTTTTATGAAAAGGGAAGAGAAATGTAGATCAGTTAAGGTTTGGTGTATGTGTGTGTACATTCCTCGTCAAGGAACTCTGGACTGTAAATTCGGTATGCTCTTAGGAAAAGTCCAATAATGATGCCTCTTTTGGTCTTAGTAACTTGACTGGAGACCTCTCCATCCAAAACAAGAAACTAAGTAGTTTGGATGTTACTTCTCTCTTCACTGAAGTACCCACCACACAAGCCACTGACGTTCTCCGACGTAAAGTCAATCAAGACCTTAATCTTCCTCTACCGTCCGAAGATTTCGTTGACCTGATTGAACTTTGCATTAATTTCAACTGCCTTTCTTGCAATAACAGGATCTACAAACAAACCTATGGTATGGGAATGAGGTGCCCGATCAGCGCCGTCTTAGCCAACTTGTATATGGAGCTAAACACTTCGCTAACATCATCCCCACCAGCGTCCCTTGGTTATGTTATGTGGACGACGTCCTTATAATAACTCAGTTAAGTTGAACCTGTTATCCAATTTACAGAAGAGTCCAATGACAAGTTATTATTTCTAGACGTCCTCATTCACAAAGTAGATAACGCTCTAAGGTTTCAAGTTTACAGGAAGCCTACAAACAAAATCGATCTCACACACCTCTACCCCAGTCAAGATACTAAGAGCTTACCGAATTTGTAGTCCATAGTTTCTTGACGAGGAATGTACATACATACACCAGACTTTCACTGATCTACATTTCCCTTAGTTTTTCATCAAGCACGAAAACAGGTCTTCAGATCATCACTAACACCACTCCTAACAAAGTCATAATCTTTCCCAACAGCCAAGTTGCATTGAACGTCTCTCAAGTACTCGCACAAGCTAACACTACAGTCGCCATACTTTTAATAGAGATCTGACTAGGACGAAATTGAAGAACATTGAATCAACAACGCAGCAGTTTATGCTATCCCCTGTGGAGGTTGTGACAGACTATCCGTAGGCGAAACAGCAAGAAACCTCGAAACACGTCTCAATGTAGGAACGATAACCTGAACAATTCCTGCGTAGAAAACCGGAATTCCCTTAAACCACCTGATGTAATTCAACGAGGCCCGACCAGTGATTAAAGAACCCAATGTCCGTAGAGGTAAATGCCTTGAATCATCATTTATCGCTATTTCTAATACAATTAAACAGAATATAGGCAGTTTCGTCATCTCTGAAGTATTGGCAAGAATTCTTCTCAAAGCAATAAACTCCGCCATCATATAGCCGCTTACACTATTACTACTACTACTGTTACCACCACTAATATTACAACTACTACCTACAATATACCCTCTGTGTCGCTGTATTGTTTAAATGGCTTGACAAAGTTCCTGGAGAGCGAAACGTTGCCACAGTAAAAAGTCACATTAGTTGTACGTGTGTCCTTTTACCTAATATTAATGTTATTAATCACTTCAAATAAGATTACTACGCAATTAGCCTGACCTCAGTAGTTAACACTTACTGGAATCAGTAAATGCAATAAGAAGACACCATGATGACCTCATCAATGGGACGTTTGACCCAAGATGACCTATCACCCGGGAATGATGAAGGATCCTGGTTGATGTAACCCAAAGACGGCAGGAAGCCCTCCCTGTGACCCAAACATTGAAAAATGACTTTCCTGATGTGACTTATTACCCAAAAAAAATCCTGGAATAACCTTTGCCAATGGGATTACCTAGGATGACCTCCCTATGAGCCTGGGATGACCCAAGACCGTGGGGTAACCTACCAGCACCCATAGTGGGGTCCATCAGCCGCCAAGAGCCGTACAGGAAGACAGCCATCCAGGTGTGCACGGGGTCTCTCTCCGGCTCAAAAGTCTGTCCAATTCTGCCAGGAAAAAAGATATATATTAATGAATAAAAGGTTATAGCACCGTGACTGCACCAATAGGAAAGTATTGGTATAGAAATAGTGTAGTTGATGAGTGGAACACTCTACCTAGTAGTGTTATTGAAGCTAAAACCTTGGGTAGTTTTAAGGCAACGTTAGATGAATACATGAGTGAGAGGGGTTGGATTTGAGTGGGACTGATGAATACATGAGTGAGAGAGGTTGAATTTGAGTGGGACTTGATGAATACATGAGTTAGAGGGGTTGGATTTGAGTGGAACTTGATGAATACATGAGTTAGAGGGGTTGGATTTGAGTGGGACTTGATGAATACATGAGTTAGAGGGGTTGGATTTGAGGGGGACTTGATGAATACATGAGTGAGAAGAGTTGAAGTTGAGTGGGACTTGTTGAATACGTGAATGAGAGGGGTTGGAGGTGAGTGGGACTTGATGAATACATGAGTGAGAGGGGTTGGAGTTGAGTGGGACTTGATGAATACATGAGTGAGAGGGGTTAGAGTTGAGTGGGACATGATGAATACATGAGTGAGAGGGGTTGGAGTTGAGTGGGACTTGATGAATACATGAGTGAGAGGGGTTGGAGTTGAATGGGACTTGATGAATACATGAGTGAGAGGGATTGGAATTGAGTGGGAATTAATGAATACATGAGTGAGAGGGATTGGAGTTGAGTGGGAATTAATGAATACATGAGTGAGAGGGGTTGGAGTTGAATGGGACTTGATGAATACATGAGTGAGAAGGGTTGGATTTGAGTGGGACTTGATGATTACATGAGTGAGAGGGGTTGGAGTTGAATGGGACTTGATGAATACATGAGTGAGAGGGATTGGAGTTGAGTGGGAATTGATGAATACATGAGAGAGAGGGGTTGGAGTTGAGTAGGACATGATGAATACATGAGTGAGAGGGGTTGGAGTTGAGTGGGACTTGATGAATACATGAGTGAGAGGGGTTGGAGTTGAATGGGACTTGATGAATACATGAGTGTGAGGGATTGGAGTTGAGTGGGAATTATTGAATACATGAGTGAGAGGGGTTGGAGTTGAGTGGGAATTGATGAATACATGAGTGAGAGGGGTTTGAGTTGAGTGGGACATGATGAATACATGAGTGAGAGGGGTTGGAGTTGAGTGGGACTTGATGAATACATGAGTGAGAGGGGTTGGAGTTGAATGGGACTTGATGAATACATGAGTGAGAGGGATTGGAGTTGAGTGGGAATTGATGAATACATGAGTGAGAGGGGTTGGAGTTGAGTGGGACTTGATGAATACATGAGTGAGAGGGGTTAGAGTTGAGTGGGACTTGATGAATACATGAGTGAGAGGGGTTGGAGTTGAATGGGACTTGATGAATACATGAGTGAGAGGGATTGGAGTTGAGTGGGAATTGATGAATACATGAGTGAGAGGGATTGGAGTTGAGTGGGAACTGATGAATACATGAGTGAGAGGGGTTGGAGTTGAATGGGACTTGATGAATACATGAGTGAGAGGGGTTAGAGTTGAGTGGGACTTGATGAATACATGAGTGAGAGGGGTTGGAGTTGAATGGGACTTGATGAATACATGAGTGAGAGGGGTTGGAGTTGAGTGGGACTTTGTAGACAGCCTGACTGTCTGCATACACAGCCCATGCTGTCTGCCAGCTGAGTTCATATTTCGTGCCATGCTAGTTTCCATAGTATTCCGCCAGAGGACAAGCCTGTAGGCATACCCATGTCAGTCTGCCTCACCCCTGCCTCTCTCTCACTTGGCGCCCAGACTTCAGTCAGTCAACAGGCCTAACTCGTCTCTCCCTCGCAAGGCGCATGGCCCTGGGCCATGGCCACAGACACGCAGCCTGTTACTCGCACCTTTATACAAATAAAGTAAGAAGCCTCCGAAGCCTTATCATTGCATTCCCACGCCTCCAAAACGCCAAATAACATATCGTTATAACTTGATGAATACATGAGTGAGAGGGGTTAGAGTTGAGTGGAACTTGATGAATACATGAGTGAGAAGGGTTGTATTTGAGTGGGACTTAATGAATACATGAGTGAGAGGGGTTGTATTTGAGTGGGACTTAATGAATACATGAGTGAGAGGGGTTGGAGTTGAGTGGGACTTGATGAATACTTGAGTGAGAGGGGTTGGAGTTGAGTGGGACTTGATGAATACATGAGTGAGAGGGGTTGGAGTTGAGTGGGACTTGATGAATACATGAGTGAGAGGGGTTGGAGTTGAGTGGGACTTGATGAATACATGAGTGAGAGGGGTTGGAGTTGAGTGGGACTTGCACTTCAGTTAATAGGGTTATGAAAGCTTATTGGGTACCATTGAAAATGGGTTGGGCAAATATTTTTGTAAAGTGGGTTGGGGTTTGAGAAAGACTTGCCTAGTATGGGCCAGTAGGCCTGCTGCAGTGTTCCTCCTTTCTTATCTTCTTAAGACGCACGTAGCAGACTGAAACGTATACGACGTTTCGCTCTTACATTGACCATTAACAAGTTTATTGCCAAGTCTGAGCGAAACATCAAACATCGTCGTAAGTTTGTCCTATAGTATCGGTCTCATGATCCAAGGAAACAGAGCTGCACCTGCATAAAACTTCATTATCTACTGTCCTTAAAGGCATTATAGCCCTTAATGGTTTACTGCTTTTAAATATAATATTATTGATATTCTTTTGTTTAAATTTCTTCCTGTTTGTCCGATATTAAGATGAAGGTTCCCTCCCCTTCCTTGGATCAAACATGAATATCTTTCATTCCCCAGGTGCTGTATACGTATTACGGGTTTACAGCTTCTCCATGAATATAATAGTTGGTGAGTATGATTGCAAGGAAATAAAGTCTCTGTATCACCATACATTAAGGGTCATTTTTTGTAACACTTTACATTATAAAATAATTAAGGCAATTACGAAAATTACCACTACTACCACTACCAGTACTACCACCACTACTAGCACTACCAGTACTACCACCACTACTACCACTACCAGTACTACCACCACTACTACCACTACCAGTACTACCACCACTACTACCACTACCAGTACTACCACCACTACTCCACCATCCAGTCTACCACCACTACTCACTCCAGTACTACACCACACTCCACTACTACCACTACCAGTACTACCACCACTACTACCACTACCAGTACTACCACCACTACTACCACTACCAGTCTACACCACTACTACCATACTTACCACCACTACTACCACTAACCATATACAGCCACTACTACCACTACCGTACTACCACCACTACTACAACTACCAGTACTACAACCACTACTACCACTACCAGTACTACAACCACTACTACCACTACCAGTACTACCACCACTACTACCACTACCAGTACTACCACCACTACTACCACTACCAGTACTACCACCACTACTACCACTACCAGTCTACACACTACTACCACTACCAGTACTACCACCACTACTACCACTACCAGTGCTACCACCACTACTACCACTACCACTACTACCACCAGTACTACCACACACTACTACCACTACCATACTACCACCACTACTACCACTACCAGTGCTACCACCACTACTACCACCACTACCAGTACTACCACCACTACTACCACTACCAGTACTACCACTCACTACCACTACCAGCTCTACCACCACTACTACCACTACACAGTACTACCACCACTACTCCATACCAGTACTCACCACTACTACCACTACAAGTACTACCACACACTACTACCACTACCAGTACTACCACCACTACTCCAACACTACCTACCACTACCATACTACCACCACTACTACCAGTCACTACCACCACTACTACCACTACCAGTACTACCATCACCACTACTACCACTACCAGTACTACCACCACTACTACCACTACCAGTACTACTACCACTACCAATACTACCACCACTACCACCACCACTACTACCACTACTAGTACTACCACCACTACTCCACTACCAGACTACCACCACTACTACCACGTACCAGTCATAGACTACCACCACTACTACCACTACCAGTACTACCACCACTACTACCACTACCAGTACTACCACCACTACCACTACGACTACTACCAGTACTACCACTACTACCACTACCAGTACTACCTCCACTACTACTACTACCAGTACTACCACCACTACTACTACTACTACTAATACCACTACTACCACTACCAGTACTAAAACCACTACCACCACTTACAGTACTTCCACCTCCACTACTACCACTACTGCCACTACCACCACTATTCTACTACCAGTACTACCACCATTACTACTGCCAGTACTAGTACTACCACCACTACCACTACTGCCACTAACAGTACTACCACCACCACCATCACCACTACCTATAACTACTGCCTCCACCACTACACCACCGGCTCCACCACTACCACCACCATTAACACCACTACCAACACGAACACCACTTCCACCACCATTACCAAAACTACCACCACCTATAATTACATTATTATTATAATCATGGGGGAGCGCTAAACCCGTAGGATTATACAGCAACTGTAACTACAGCCACCACTACCACTACAAACACCGCCAATACCACCATGACCACCACTAATACCAGCTCCACTTATAACTACCGCCACCACCAGCACCACCACTACCACCACATTTAACTGCCACCACCACCACAATCACCACCGCTGTCACTGCCACCACCTGTAACTACAGATACCACCACCACTACCATCACCGTTATCACCACCACCACCTATAAACACTACCACTACCACATTTAACTACCACCACCACCCCAAAAACAACCACTACCAGCAGCACCACCTATAACTACCGCCAACAGCAGCACAACCACTATCACCACCGCTGTTACTGCCACCACTTATAACTACAGCCACCACCACCCCCACCACCTCCACCTCCACCACCACAACCACCACCACCACCAATACCACCACCACCACCACCACCACCACCACCACCACCACCACCACCACCACCTCCACCTCCACCACCACACCACCACCACCACCACCACCACCACCACCACCACCACCACCTCCACCTCCACCACCACCTACCACCACACACCACCACCACCATTAGTGTGGTGGGTTTTCATTATGTGTGGTGGTTTTACATTATGTGTGGGTTTACATTATTGTGGTGGGTTTTTTACATCATGTGTGGTGGGTTTTTTACATCATGTGTGGTGGGTTTTTTACATCATGTGTGTTGGTTTTTTTACATTATGTGTGGTGGGTTTTTTACATTATGTGTGTTGGGTTTTTTACATTATGTGTGTTGGGTTTTTTACATTATGTGTGGTGGGTTTTTTACATTATGTGTGGTGGGTTTTTTACATTATGTGTGGTGGTTTTTTTACATTATGTGTGGTGGGTTTTTTACATTATGTATGTTGGTTTTTTTACATTATGTGTGGTGGGTTTTTTGTTAAGCTAACCGGACTTGATTTGACTTACGAATTTTAATTCAATTTTTCTTGGTCTCAGCATCTCTTTTAAAGACCGTCTCTCTATGTTAAATGGTTTTGAAAACCGACAAGTTAAAGATTGAGACGCTTATGCAACATATGGGAATCTTTATTGAAGAAACGTTTCCCCACACACTCACCTCCAGCAGGGACTACCTGGTCTCACACACTCACCTCCAGCAGGGACTACCTGGTCTCACACACTCACCTCCAGCAGGGACTACCTGGTCTCACACACTCACCTCCAGCAGGGACTACCTGGTCTCACACACTCACCTCCAGCAGGGACTACCTGGTCTCACACACTCACCTCCAACAGTGACTACCTGGTCTCACACACTCACCTCCAGCAGGGACTACCTGGTCTCACACACTCACCTCCAACAGTGACTACCTGGTCTCACACACTCACCTCCAGCAGGGACTACCTGGTCTCACACACTCACCTCCAACAGGACTACCTGGTCTCACACACTCACCTCCAACAGGGACTACCTGGTCTCCACACTCACCTCCAACAGGGACTACCTGGTCTCACACACTCACCTCCAACAGGGACTACCTGGTCTCACACACTCACCTCCAACAGTGACTACCTGGTCTCACACACTCACCTCCAACAGGGACTACCTGGTCTCACACACTCACCTCCAACAGGGACTACCTGGTCTCACACACTCACCTCCAACAGGGACTACCTGGTCTCACACACTCACCTCCAACAGGGACTACCTGGTCTCACACAGTCACCTCCAGCAGGGACTACCTGGTCTCACACACTCACCTCCAGCAGGGACTACCTGGTCTCACACACTCACCTCCAACAGGGACTACCTGGTCTCACACACTCACCTCCAGCAGGGACTACCTGGTCTCACACACTCACCTCCAGCAGGGACTACCTGGTCTCACACACTCACCTCCAACAGGGACTACCTGGTCTCACACACTCACCTCCAGCAGGGACTACCTGGTCTCACACACTCACCTCCAACAGGGACTACCTGGTCTCACACACTCACCTCCAGCAGGGACTACCTGGTCTCACACACTCACCTCCAGCAGGGACTACCTGGTCTCACACACTCACCTCCAGCAGGGACTACCTGGTCTCACACAGGGTTCTGGTTCACACATGGTGGCTTCTGAGAGCACATTAGATCACCATCTCTCCGGTATATATATTAGTTTCGCTTCCCTAATTTATGTATTTTACTTTCCATTATTTGCTTCAGTTGGGAAAATTCTCCTGTTTGTTTTAACTTTCTAATTATAGTTTTGCATATTTCCAATAAAACTGTTTATTTTCTTGTATTATAATTTATTCTATATTTTCTTTTATTGAGGAGGAATGGTTCTTTGAAATACCCTTTGAGGTTCTGAAAGGCAGTTAAACCTTCACAGAACACAACAGTATTCCAGCCTAGAGTGAAGAAATGACTTGATGAGTATTATCATTGGCTCAGCATCTATTGAAAATTCTAGTTATTCAGTCTATTATTTTCCTTGTTATTCCAATAGCAACGTTGTTATGATCCCTGAATGTAAGATCTTCTGACATTACCTCCAGTTCTGGCAGGTGAAACTTCCGCTCTGTTACATGACTAATTTGTGCTGTATTCTGTTTCACTCTGTTTACTTCCTTATTCTTCAGAGAAGCAACAGTACCTTGTCCTCCAACATTTCCACATTTCCCCACCATCTTCCGCCACCATTATCTCCAATAACTCTACTACCTACCCCATATCAACTACCCCTCTCAACTACCCCTCTCAACTACCCTCTTCTCAACTACCCCTCTCAACTACCCTTCTCAACTACCCCCTCTCAACTACCCCTCTCAACTACCCCCTCTCAACTACCCTCTTCTCAACTACCCCTCTCAACTACCCCTCTCAACTACTCCCTCTCAACTACCCCTCTCAACTACCCCTCTCAACTACCCCTCTCACCTACCACTGCCAGTACAGGTAACCAGAAATAACTCATAGATCCTAGACAGGGCAAAATATTAGAGCAGAAAATATTGGACGCAGAATTACTATATAAAATATAGTTGATATATACTTGAATATAATCAGAGTATAACGTATATGCTGAGAGTTGAAAATTAAGACGAATATTCCAGGCGACGTCACAAAGAAACTCTGGCAGTCTTCTTGTCGATCAATACACAAGTTAGAGGCGTGCTTGTAACTGGTCATTGCGACGGTGAACTGTGCTTGAAGGCAAGTTACCTGCTAGATAATGGTGCTCACTCTGGCTTCATCACGATGAAATCCTTGAATGGTGAGCCAGATTAAAGGACGAGAGTGAGCGTCGAGGATGAAGAACTTACTATTTCGTGATTTATACGTGTTGATGGTGCCAGGGTTTTTCTTTATGGTTGGTGTAGGCAGAACATGACGAATATTCAGAGGCCTTAGTCATCAATGTACCTGATAACTTGCTGGCTGTTGACTTTGTCGAAATGAACCGCTAATGTGAATCAGATCAAAGTACATGAGTGACTTCACGGCTTCAGGAAGATCTTGGGGAATAAGATACTTCATGCCTTCAAATATTATCTAGAGTCAAGAAGGTCACAGCATCAGTCATACCACTAAACTAAGGTCAACACAGGTGGTGCTGAGCCCAGCTAGTGGGTCACCAATACCATTACCACTATAAAGGAGCATAACATATATAATCATACATAAATATACGCAGTACATATGTGCATGATTGCGTATATTTTTACATTATGTATAATAATTTGTTTTAGTTTTTATATTTTAATAATAACGTCATCTTCTTCTCGATTCCCCGGTACTCTCCCAGCCCGGGCCTTTTCCAAGTGGTGGACCGGCCTTGGCTCCCTTTTTCGGGAGTATCTCAGACTAATGTCTGCCATGGGAGGAGGTACAAGTACCTCCTCATCGTTGGGACCAACTGTCCCCAGGCCTAGCCACATTCTCCACCCTCACGGGGCCCGTAGGGAGAAGCTAGGCCTGGTCTGCCATCTTCCCCGCCCCAGGGGAGCTAATGGGAATAGCAGTCTTGTGAGCTGCAGATGGTAGCAAGCTCTGGCTCTGGCACCCACCCTGCCCTAGAATTGTTGGGCATGGTGTCTCTCTTGAACGTCATGTTTCATGACTCATTTAGAGTACAAACTTCTGTATTATGATTATCAGCAGCCGCTGTGATAACAGTATTGGATTTATATAACACTTAATATTCATTAGTATTCCTGTTAGTAGTAATAATTATTATTATTTCAATTAGTTTTTATGGAAGTGGAGTTTAAATTAGTGGTTAGCTACCAGGTAATAGCATGGTCGAGAGTGTCAGTCAGTAGCAGTTGAACCTGGTTCTTATGGAAGGTGTGTAAAGTCCCTTCCTTCCCTTCCTCGCCTCACTTGGCCAGAGGTGAGGCAGGCAGCTGGTGGTGCCACTCGAGGTGCAGCTGGTGGTGCCACTCGAGGTGCAGCTGGTGGTGCCACTCGAGGTGCAGCTGGTGGTGCCACTCGAGGTGCAGCTGGTGGTGCCACTCGAGGTGCAGTTGGTGGTGCCACTCGAGGTGCAGCTGGTGGTGGCACTCGAGGTGCAGCTGGTGGTGGCACTCGAGGTGCAGCTGGTGGTGCCACTCGAGGTGCAGCTGGTGGTGCCACTTGAGGTGCAGCTGGTGGTGGTGCTCCTGCTGGCCAGACACCAGTGTGATGACTACAGATGATACACTTACCATGATAATTTAAAAGTTTATATGTGATTTTTAAATGTTACATTTATTTTCCTTAATTGCGAAAGGGAAAATATTGTACATCATTGTCTTATGTTTGTTTCACTGTAAGATTATACAGAATGTGGCAACTTTCTTGACATTATCACTGGTGGCAGAAACGAAGGTTTCACTGCATGTCATCCTTTCTGACACTTGTTTATGATCGTTTTATTTATTTATCTTTGTCTCTACCAGTACATGTACAAGGTATACAGGCCTAGCTGACATCAATGACATACTACTATATAGAAAGTCCCTTGTTATGCTGAGCATTTCCCGCAAATTAGGTCAGTTTTGTCCCAGGATGCGACCCACACCAGTCCACTAACACCCAGGTACCCATTTTAAACTGATAGGTGAACAGGGACAGGGACAGCAGGTGTCTTATGGAAACACGTCCCTAATGTTTTCTAGCCGTACCGGAGGAGATTCAATCTCCGGACATCAGAGTGTGAGCTGAGTGCGCCAGCATGGTGAGTTTTGTCAAGCTTCCTGGTCAACGATGCCTCCAGCATGGTGCCAGATTCTCTCTGCTTTGCTATAAAGGCAGCTCTTCCAATCCCTGATCTTCCTTTGCTCCTCTTCCTTCGTGGTTTCAACACATTTTGATGATGCTCTAGTTGGTGAGGGGAAACACACATCTTGTCCTCTGTAGAACTGCTCTAAGTTTTATGTAGAATTAGGAAGATTTGACATTTTCTGCTTTTGTGTTGAAATACTTTAAATTAAACAACTTAAGTCCGGAGTGTAACTCTCGATCTTACATCTCAGTCTGGTTTCTGAGCACTGTCGTAACCGGGAGTTGAAGCTTACTGAGCGTAGCTTCAGTCATTCGGGATTTTTTGTGTCCTTTATGGAGGACAAGCTGTTGTTCCCAGTTAGGTTGTGTTTGCATATCTATGTCCTTGCTTGCTGTTGTGTGTTGTATACATCTGCAATGTGCTGTTATCTGTTGCTCTTCGATCTGGTTTCATGTCTTGCTTCAACAAGCTGTGCTTTATCGATTGGTGGACAATGTTATATTATTTAAGGTCTTGTTTTGGTGTACCAATCTTCATTCTAGTTTGTGTATGTTCACTTCATTTGTAAGTTCATTTACTAAGCTTCTTGAAAGTACGACTGTTCTGTAGGTTGCCTGATAATAAACTTTAAGGTATTTATTCCACTGATTCATTATATTGTACTTATTCGTTATATTCCTCAGTTTATAGTATCTTGAAAGTGTAACTTATACTGGTACAAAGATAACATTCTGTAGTTTGAACTTTTTTCCCTATAGCTTTTATATTCATGTTCATTAACGTTAAACTTTATAGTGTAATTCTCCGTTGCCCTTGCTATAACCTCGCGTTACCAGACTTCACTAAAATCGCTAATGGACAAATAGCAAGTTTGATTCACGTACGTAAGTAATGGTTTTTTTGTACAACCCTGTGATACACCACACTCAGGCTAGTTGCCACTGAGGAAGACTGGGTTCACTTCCTGGTATTTTCTGGTTAAATAATTTGTTGCCACTTTGGGTCCATCATAGATATACTTACTATCACACTTATATTAGACGATCTAGTTTGTTTATGTTATGAACTCAATTTCTAAGTCAGTTTGAGTGTGTGTCGGACATTCTTCTGCAGGAGGCAAGATTGTCAAAGTTCAGTAACGAGACTTAAAATAGATGTTGTGTGAGAGACAATCAGATGGCAGCACATGTGGGGGGCAGATGTTGTCTATACACACACACAGATTGACTCATTCACACTTACATTTGTAGTTAGTCTCATGTTGGAGAGTTTATGGACTCTGGCAGTCTTGTGTCAGGTAAAGACTGTATTCTCTTGTGGACTTTTCGGTATCACAGGCAATGGAAGGCAACATTATTCTATATTCAGAGTGAATACATAGGCTTCGAAGAGCATTGCAATTTTGACTCCGTGTTGGAGGAGGTTCCAGCACGCATTGTGGACACTCCATTATTTGTGTCATTTAGGAACACGGATTCTCTTGAAAGCTTAGAACAATACCTGTGTCAGAGGCAAGATTATTCTGAAATTCAGAGATGGAGACGGCCTTCAAGAGCGTGTGGACTCTCCATATTATTACCGTCAGTGGGAGATTTTTGTTCATTTCACTGAACAATCTTAAGCAATTGGAGAGGCAACGATTTTTTGTTCATTCACATGATACAGACTCCACCAGCATCCTGGTGTCTGATATATTTCGATTTAGGTTTATCTCGTGTGGACATTGTCATATCTGTTGACTCTCCACTTAAGTCAGGAGAATTGTCTATTGTGACCTTAACATGCATATATAAGCATACCTCTTCATGTGTTAGTGTAGAACTTTGTGTCTAATTAAGTCACCTTCACTATGTTCAAATTAACACACCAACTTCACTGGTGTGAAGTTCAAACACCCCAGCTTCACTAGTGTGTGTGAAGCATACACACCCCAGCTTCACTAGTGTGTGTGAAGCACACACACCCCAGCTTCACTAGTGTGTGTGAAGCACACAAGCTTCACTATGTGTGAAGCACACACACCAGCTTCACTAGTGTGTGTAGCACACACACCCCAGCTTCACTAGTGTGTGTGAAGCACACACCCCAGCTTCACTAGTGTGTGTGAAGCACACACACCCAGCTTCACTAGTGTGTGTGAGCACACACACCCAGCTTCACTAGTGTGTGTGAAGCACACACACCCCAGCTTCACTAGTGTGTGAGACACACACCAGCTTCACTAGTGTGTGTGAAGCACACACACCCAGCTTCACTAGTGTGTGTGAAGCATACACACCCCAGCTTCACTAGTGTGTGTGAAGCACACACACCCCAGCTTCACTAGTGTGTGTGAAGCACACACACCCCAGCTTCACTAGTGTGTGTGAAGCACACACACCCCAGCTTCACTAGTGTGTGTGAAGCACACACCAGCTTCACTAGTGTGTGTGAGCACACACACCCCAGCTTCACTAGTGTGTGTGAGCACACACACCCCAGCTTCACTAGTGTGTGTGAGCACACACACCCCAGCTTCACTAGTGTGTGTGAACACTGTAGCACACACACCCAGCTTCACTAGTGTGTGTGAGCACACACAGCTTCACTAGTGTGTGAGCACACACACCCAGCTTCACTAGTGTGTGTGGAAGCACACACACCCCAGCTTCACTAGTGTGTGTGAAGCACACACACCCCAGCTTCACTAGTGTGTGTGAAGCACACACACCCAGCTTCACTAGTGTGTGTGAAGCACACACACCCCAGCTTCACTAGGTGTGTGAGCACACACACCCAGTTCACTAGTGTGTGTGAAGCACACACCCCAGCTTCACTAGTGTGTGTGAGCACACACACCCAGCTTCACTAGTGTGTGTGAAGCACACACACCCAGCTTCACTAGTGTGTGTGAAGCACACACACCCCAGCTTCACTAGTGTGTGTGAGCACACACCCAGCTTCACTAGTGTGTGTGAAGCACACACACCCCAGCTTCACTAGTGTGTGTGAAGCACACACACCCCAGCTTCACTAGTGTGTGTGAGCACACACACCCAGCTTCACTAGTGTGTGGAAGCACACACACCCAGCTTCACTAGTGTGTGTGAAGCACACACACCCAGCTTCACTAGTGTGTGTGAAGCACACACACCCCAGCTTCACTAGTGTGTGTGAAGACACACACCCCAGCTTCACTAGTGTGTGTGAAGCACACACACCCAGCTTCACTAGTGTGTGTAAGCACACACACCCCAGCTTCACTAGTGTGTGTGAAGCACACACACCCCAGCTTCACTAGTGTGTGTGAAGCACACACACCCCAGCTTCACTAGTGTGTGTGAAGCACACACACCCCAGCTTCACTAGTGTGTGTGAAGCACACACACCCCAGCTTCACTAGTGTGTGTGAAGCACACACACCCCAGCTTCACTAGTGTGTGTGAAGCACACACACCCCAGCTTCACTAGTGTGTGTGAAGCACACACACCCCAGCTTCACTAGTGTGTGTGAGCACACACACCCAGCTTCACTAGTGTGTGTGAAGCACACACACCCAGCTTCACTAGTGTGTGTGAAGCACACACACCCCAGCTTCACTAGTGTGTGTGAAGCACACACACCCAGCTTCACTAGTGTGTGTGAAGCACACACAGCTTCACTAGTGTGTGTAGCACACACACCAGCTTCACTAGTGTGTGTGAAGCACACACACCAGCTTCACTAGTGTGTGTGAAGCACACACACCCCAGCTTCACTAGTGTGTGTGAAGCACACACACCCCAGCTTCACTAGTGTGTGTGAAGCACATACACCCCAGCTTCACTAGTGTGTGTGAAGGAAGTCCGGGTTATTTCAAGACCATTGTGCTCTTATGAAATTCTTGGTGATAATTTGATGGGAGACCAGAACTGAAACTCTGAAAGCTTTACAAAGTTCTTATCTTGTATATTTGTCTAATTACGAGTTACGAGACTTGGTTGGTTAATGGGGGTTAAAACCTATCGCTCAATGGGTGATTAATTTAAACTCCTAGCGTATACATATATACATACATACGCTGAGAGTTACACCTGCGTGTACATTATATATACATATACACACATACACACACACACACACATATATATATATATATATATATATATATATATATATATATATATATATATATATATATATATATATATATATATATATATATCAGTAACAACAATGCGACTAGCCAAGGATTTGAACCCATGCTGCATTGGCCGCCTCATGGTCAGCGAAAACACATGACGCTCTAACCCACAGGACCACGCAATCCAGTAGGATTGCGTGGTCCTGTGGTAACGTCATGTTCTCGGTCACCATGAGGAGGGCCAAAGCAGCATGGGTTCGAATACTGGCTGGTCCAGTGTTGTTATTGATCAATACCACTCGTTCGTGGTTACAATGAATATATATATATATATATATATATATATATATATATATATATATATATATATATATATATATATATATATATATATATATATATATATATATATATATATATATATACACCTCTCTTATTTTTTAGTTTACTGATTTTTGAAGACTTTTATGCTTGTTTCATATTGATGCGATGCTAATAACGGGTTATTAAACCATACCATGGGCGGGGATAGAACCCGCGTTCAGAGAGTCATTAAACTCCAGACGGACGTATGGTTTAAACCCCACCCGTGGTATGGTTTGTTTGGAATCGTGTCATTACAATTTCGTGAGTCAACGGGCTATTGTTATTACAACGGCAGTTACTGTTGTGGTAACGGAAGCAACAACCATTTCCTCACTACTACCAAAACCTGCAACCACCTCCTACCAATTACCATAATCTCCACCACTACAAACACCACTATCGCCACCACGTACCTCCACCACTTACCGCTACCATCACACGAAGTACCTACTACCACCGCTCGATAAAGCCCATTGTGTGGGCGAAACGTTGTCAATAAAGGATCACATTATACTGCTTATGTGTTTATTTTTTCCACTACCACCGCTTCCTCCTACCAGTTCTACCTACCCTACCCCTCCGATCATCAACTACCACCATTACTATCACCTACCACTACCACCATCATAACCACCACCCCTTAACAACCATTCCACCCATACAACAACAACATATACCATCCTCATCACCAGCACCACTATCACTACCACCACCACCACCACATTGCCAACCACCCCCACCACGACCTTACCAACCACCACCATGACCTTAACAACCACCCCACCATTTTGCCAACCACCCCCA